>PVKA01009832.1:0-66717 GCA_004027165.1 Ctenomys sociabilis
TTTCTTTTTTTTTTCAGAACCAGGGATTGAACTCAGGCCCTTGTGCTTTCCAGAGAAGTGCTTATTCCACTGAGCCATCTCCCTGGCCCCCCTATATCGTATCTTGAGAACATCCCCACGAGGTCTGATGTCATGGTTAACAGCACTATCACAGATCAGGAAAGTGAGTCCTAGAGAAGGTTGGCGCACGGCCACGGTCCCGCCAAGGCCATAGACTTTTGCCACATCTGCCCACCATGTGGGGGGGGGGAGCAGGACCACTCGGCCCAAAACCGCGGCTCGGCCACACACCTGCCACAGGTAGGCGAAGCAGATGCAGATCCAGAACAGGGGCAGCCAGAGCCCGTTGAGGTAGAGCACACTGTCGCTGAGCCGCTGCACGTCCACAGAGAGCAGGTTGACTACGTCCCCGACAGCACTGGACTTCCTGGCGCCCGGGGACAGAACCAGGACCTGTGGGGAAGAGGAGGGAGGGGTGAGGGTAAGGGAAGGATGGCAGTCCCTCTACTGAGCCCCGGTTCTGCACATGAGCAGCCAGCGGGCAGGATGTAAGTCAAGCTGCAAGGCCCGAGGGGCAAGCCAGAGAGGAGGAAATGACCTCTGAGCCTGGTGTGTAGGGGAAGAAAAGGTGACCGGCAAGGAGCCCAGTGTGGGTGGAGGGGTGGACGCAGGGTGGTGAGATCTGGAGCTCTCAGAGCCATGTCACCCACAGCCTCTCAGACCACAAAAGGAGTGACAGCCCAAGTGGCACAGCCCCAGGGACAGTGGCCAGCCCTGGCCCCTGCAGGGGTCACCTCCCCGCTGCACGGCCCACACGTCCGGCCTGGGCTCACCTTCCGGTACACCAGGCCGGTGAGGGCTGCGCGCAGCCGCATCTGCAGCACCTTGAGCCGGAACATGTGCTGCTGTTCGAACAGCGTCTGCAGGCTGGCGGAGAGCAGCAGCAGCCCGGCGAGCAGCGAACCCTGCCAGGCGGGGAGCTGGGGGTCGCCCATGAACTCCAGGTACAGGCTTGAGGGACACGGGACAGCAGGTGAGCCAGGGAACAGGCGTCACAAGGCGGGTCTCTTTAATCAGTGACCGGCTGAATGGTGTCCCCCCCACTCCCTCTTCCCCAGCCCATGCAGAGCCCTTACGGAGGCAGTGGTCTGTCAGTGAGGCCAGCAGCTGGGGCCTACCCCAACCTGCCTGGGTCCTCACAAGAGGACTTTTGGACAGAAACCCCGGGGTTTCCACATGTGTAGAGATGGGCCACAAGAGGACACAGCACAGGGCAAACCTGTCCCAGGAAAGAGATGCCCTGGCCCCTTCTGGAGCCTTTGTGTGCTGAGGAGGTAGCACAGGAAGTGACAGCTGCTGTTTGCCCCTGAGCTCCGTCACTTTCCCATCTTTTCTCCTTCACCTTCACAGCCTGGGCATCGCTTCCCCATGCCCCCCACCCCCACCCCCACACCGCCCTGGCCTGTGAGCTCCCTGGGGCCTTCAGCTCAGCCAGGGCTGGGTCCTGACCTACCTGAGGAGCTTGGGGACTGCGAACCTGAAGGCATCGGCAATGACAAGACTGAGGGTGCCCAGGAGGAAGGAGCAGCGGAACACTCTCCAGATGGCCCTGAGCAGTGGGCCCCGTGGGTGTCCACCCTGTGGCAGAAGGGTCTCCAGCTCCCTGGCCACAGGGCTCATGTGCTCCCTGCGGGTCAACACCGAGGTGCCCCTGGAGAGGGGAGGGCGGGGCTATGGGGTCTGCTTTAGCCCTCAGCAGGGGCACGTGGGAAAGGTCAAGGGATCCCTTTATTCCAGGACAACAGGGCCTGGGCCCTGCCTGGCCCTCACCTGCTCTTGCTCAGCAACCGGGAGACTCCCCGAGGAGCCAGTGAGTACCCAGGGTGTCAAGCACACCAGTCAGACTAGGAACCCTGCAGGCCATTTCACAGCTGGGGAAACTGAGGCTCAGAAGGGCAAATATGCCCAGATGCAGACAGCTGAGATGAAAAGGAACTGGGACATGAGCCTAGTGTTGGGGGACACATCTGTAATCCCAGCCATCGGGGAGGCTCAGGCGGCAGGATCACAACCTGAGCCACTTAGCAAGTACAGGATGGGACGTAGCTTAGTATGAAGGCTGGGGTTTGAACCCCTGTGTTGAAAAAATAAAATAAAATGATAAAAGTAAAAAGTGCTGGCACTTGGTCCCAGGTCTCTGCCTCCAGAGCCTGCTGTGTGAGAAGAGGGCTCAGGGGGCCAGGATTGCAGCTCTGTCATGCGATCCAGAGCTGGGGGAGGGGTGGTGAGAAGAATGAAGATGTGTTAAGACCTCATCCCAACTCCACAATCAACACCAGTAGTATAAATATTATGTACTATATACTTGTACTAATAAAAGAATAAAAATAGACAATGCATTACAAAACAAGCCAAACAACAACAAAATATCAAGCAGACCTTGGGAACCTGATTTGGCCGGCAGGTAGCTGGCTTTTGTTCCCACAGGCTGAGACTCTCTTCCCTCTCTCCAGTGTTGCCAAATGTTTCAGAGATAAAACTTCTCACAGGTGTAGTTGATTGGCTCAGAAATGGCTGGAATAGCCCTGCTTCTACCCCTTTCTGCTTGAGGCTATGTCTTCTGCATCACAGGCCTACTGCCGGGCTACCTCCTCCTCATCCCTCGTTTGTAGGATTCAGCCGCCCACAGCAGCCATCTCAAACCCCTAGGATTTGCAACGGCACCTTGTAACTCTCCCTCCAGAGCTGGATCTGTTCCCCGAGGCCCACGGATGTCAAGGGCCTTGTTGAAAGTGCTGGCTTTTAGTACAGAGCCATCTTGCTGTGTTGAAGGCCCCTCTCCGTTTCTCCAAGGCACTCCCAAGGCCCAAGAGTTCGTGGAACTTTCTAGAGAGGCAACTGAGCCGGGGGCCAGGTGGAGTGGACAACTCAAAAGACCTCAAAATCCTCTGGCTGACTAATCTTGCTGGAGTTTCAGCCATTATGATGATTTTCTATATATCACCTTGTAAAAAAAAAATCTCAATGAGCTATGAGCTAGAACCTAATGAGCCCTCCCCGCCATTTTCTTTTGCCATGTTGGGTGTAGAACCCAGGGCTTTGCACCATTGAATGGATGAGAAAACTGAGGTCAAGACACAAGTTACATAATAAGTGAGCAGTTATCTACATGCGGTGAGCCACAGCTCGGCTCTCTGATTCATCCTTGGCACGCCCTGTGCTTCCTGCCTGCTGCTATAAGTGGCTGCTTCCGGGGCCTTCTAAGATCCCAGTGGTGAGCCTCCCCTGGGGTGTCTACTTGGGAGAGCTGTGTATGGAGCCCTGCAGGATCATGACAGACTGAGTACCACTCGCTGAGGGAGCTTTGCCAGTGCGCCAGCCCAAGGTGTGCTCTGCCACCCCACTCACCTCTGGGCCTCACTGTGAGTCCTTGTCCACTCCTTTTCCAGCTGGGAAACAAGTGTTTCTGAGGTGTTTTCTGGCTTAAGGGACCAGAGGTCTTCTGGTCTCAGTGACTTCCTGTAGCCCCTCCAGAGAAGCCTATAGAAGAGGGGCAGGGGAAGCCCTCCTGTCATCCACCCCTTGGTCCCAGCAGGTAGCTGTGAGCTGGGGAAGTCTCCTTGCTGTTTTCTGCACCCCTGCTGGCCCCAGGGTGAATGAAGGGATCTACCCTGAGCCCACCTGAGACCCGTAGGTCCTTCTTGGTTCACAGAGATGTTTTACCTAGTAGCTCTTTATTGGCTCATTTGATATTGGAGAAAAAAAAAAAAAAAACCAGGCAGGAAAGAATAAGTGACTTACTCATGGGACAACTGACCGAGCCAGGGAAATGGCCCTTCTGTGGGAGCCAGAAATCTGGAGTCCAAAACTCATGGTGGAGGAAACTCGAATTCTGCCCTTTTACAGCCCCCTGCTGCTCAGTGGCTGCTGCAGCCAGCTGGCCTCCGCGCCTTTGCATGAGCATGCCACGTGCTCTGGGGTCTTTTCTGCTTCCTGTCACCTGGCTGTTTCTTGCTCTCCCTTCACATCTGTGCCTAGACAGGGCTCCTCAGGCCCCCGCCATGCAGGTGCTATTGCGGCTGCTCATGGTTCCTTGGTGTGTACATGAGAAGTTATACACAGCGGGCTTCCAGGTGGAAGCACGCCTTTCCTCTTGGTCTCTCATCTTTCCAACAACATGAAGGGGAAGGGTTGTCAGGTGCCGGCCTTTGCCTCTCTCGACTGTGCCAGGTGCCCTCTTCTAGCACAGAGCAAACTCGCAGAAGTGGCAGGCCAGGTCTGGAAATGATTAACACTGGTTTTTCTTTGATAGTGCTTTTGGAGGCCTCTTCTAGGGCAAGTGATTAGATAGCTTTTTCAGGTTTGGGCAGTAATAGGAAGATTCCTTTTTTTAGCATATGTGCTGCTGAAGCAAGTACAAGATTCCTTTTTTTTTTTTTTTTTTTAAATAAAAGCTTATTAAAGTATATATAAATGAGTTGACTTAAAAGAAAAACACTATAGAAAAGAAAAACTTTGGAAAGCAGAGGGCATGACCTCATGTAGAAACTGTTTAGAAAACTTCTATTCTCTTCACCAATTCCACAAGTCATGCTCTTCATTTATTTAATAACTCTCATATGTAGCACCATGTACCAGGCCTCTTTCTAAGTCTCACTAACCTCCTCACAGCCCACATGACAGGCTGTCCTTATTCCCATTTTACAGATGTGGAGACTGAAGCACAGAGAGGTTAAGTAGTTTCCCCAAGGTTGAACAGCCAGGAAGCATTCCAATCTTTGTGGTCCTGCAATACTGAGGTCTGACAGCTGTGACAGAAGGAGCTGGGAGGGACCCCAGTAGGCGAACGCCTCTCAAGTGCCTAGTGTGGGCTGGCACCAGAGAAGCTGCTGTCTTGTCCATCAGCCTGGGACTCTCCAGGCAGGAAACATTTGGTCTTTTCCAACTTGCACCTTGTACTTTAGCACATAGTAGGTGCTTACTGAATGACAGTGAAATGGCTGAAGGCAAATAGTAAGTATTATAATGTAACAACGTAATTTGGTACCTCTATGTACAAGCACTAGGAACTTTCCTTTAATGCCTATAATCCCAGCCTTTGGGAGGCTGAGGCAGGAGGATGGTTATAAGTTCAAGGCTAGCCTGGGCTACAAGGTGAGTTGAAGGCCAACTTGAACAGCATAGTAAGACCCTGTCTCAAAAAGACCCCCAAGAGGCTGGGAAGATAGCTCAGGAGAATAAGCCCTTGCCTGGTAAGCACAAGGTCCTGATTTCAATCCCTAGTACCCACTAAAAAAAAAAAAAAAGCAATTTGGTGGCAGTAATGTTTTAAGGGGCTGGGGAGATAGCTCAGTAGAATAAGTGCTTGCTTGGCAAGCTCAAGGGCCCCAGTTTCACACACAAAAAAAATATAGCTCAAAAAGACCCCCAAAAAGTGAGTCATCCCCATCTTATAGATGGGAAAGCAGAGTTCCTAGGTGTTTGTGACAAGGCCACCCTGGGCAGGACCAGGACTCAAGTCCAGCTGTCACTGCATGAGTAGAGGGAACCCTGGGTCGGTTGGGGGGGATGCTTGTGGAAAGAGTGGCCTTGGAGGGGAAGCAGCTGGAGGGGCTCACGCAGCCCCTGCCTGCATCTGCTTACCTGGAAGCCCACCAGAATGCGGCCTTGGCAGGGAAGGAGGCCCCGGCCTCTGGGCACTGGTTCTGCAAAAGACAAAAGACAGCACAGGGGAGGACTCTGGTCTCTCATGCACGGTGCCTACCTGACCTAGGTCAGGAACACAGGGGACCTCAGCCAGCGGGGACTCTGTGGCTTGGTGGTTCTGGTACCAAGGCAAGAAGGGCCTGGTCCACAGGACTGAGTGCATTCACAAGATTCACAAGGAATGTTTCTCTCAAGAGCAGCTGCTATTTACTAAGACCAAGATGTTCTCAAAGCAAGGACCACGCAGGCGGAAGAGGGGAGGCCTTGGCTGTCTGCCTCAGCGGATGTTGTGCAGAGGGATTGGCCCTGTCATTTTTGTCAGCTGCTCAGGAAAGATCACATGGTCTAATCTCTTCACTGACAAGGTAGGAAGGTGCCATTTCACCATATCTTTGCCATCACAGCTTGCTGTCATGTTTTAAAACTTTTTTGCCATTCTGATAGGGATAAAAGGTTTAGTTCCAGTTTTAAATAGATTGCAAACATTTGAGTTGTTCTTATGTTCGTTTTTATTATTTTTTTAAATGTGTTTGGTACAGGGTCTCACTACCAGCTCAGACTCCTAGTGAGCCTCCTGTTTTCAGGCTTCCTAGCACTGGGATTTTGGGGGCATGCCACCACACCAGGTATCGGTGGCTCTTGGCATGCCGGGGGAAGGGCTGGCGAGGCATGTGGTGCCAGGAATCAAGCTCCAGTCCCTGTGTTTGCCTAAGATAGCACTTAGTGCACTGAGCTATCTCACTGGCCCTTATTATTGTTTTTATGGTTGTTTTCAGTTCTGGTAATTGAACCCAAGACCTAGATCCCTAGCCCTTTATAAAATTTTTGTATTTCAAGACAGGGTCTTGCTGAGTTGCCCAAGCTGGGCTCTGTTAGGGTTTAGTTCTGTCTAGTTGTCCCCCCAAAGCCTCATACAGTCATGGGGAGGACTTCTAGAGTTTGTGATTAACTCACGAACCACTGGGATCATGGGTGTGAATGCTGCCCCATGACTGCTGCCCTCTGCCATGCGCCCCTCTGCCTCGGAGCCAGCTGAGTATGGACTGAAACCTTCACTAACTGTGAGCTAAGTAAGCTTTCTCTCCTTCATTTTGCATGTCAGGTATTTGTCCCAGCAATGAGAGAAGAGTAAGTGAGACAGGCTCAAACTTGCAATCCTCCTGCCTCAGCCTCCCACTGTGCTGTGATTACAGGTCATCAGGCTTGGCTCATCTGAGTATTTTAAAAACAAGTTAGGTGAGTATCTTCCCCAGGTAATTTGTTCCTGATTTCACAGGTTACTTGTTGAAAATTCTCACTGAGCCTCCATTTCTGCAGAGCACAAACCCAGGCATCGTTTCCAGGCATCTGTGTATTACATGACTTCCTTAATAGCAGCTGCCCTGTGTCACTGCTAAGCCACCATGCCTGGCCCCACCCTACCATCTTGACCACTATTTTGATGTTGAAAAGCTTATTCTGAATACAGGTGAGATAAACTCAGCCTCTGTACTCTGGGCATGATCCTGAAGAAGTCATGCCTTTCTCTCCGCCTCTGTCCTCATCTACAGTGGGTCCATAGTGTGGCTTGATGGTACATGCCTGTAATCCCAGCACTGGAGAGGCTGAGACAGGAGGATTTCTGAGAGTTTGGGGTCAGCCAGGGCTGTACAGTAAGTTTAAAGCCAGCCTAAATTACATAGCAACACTGTCTCTAAAAAAACCAAAATGAAATTATCTGCTGCTCACTATAGATACTCGACATCTAGCTGAAGCACAGGGTGGGCCCCTAGACCAAACCTGGCCCACTGTTTGTTTCTATGAATAAAATTTTGTCAGAATTCTGCCCTGCTCATTTGTGTGCACACTGCCTCTTGCAACTTTTGCACCACAGTGGCAGGATTGAGGTGGGATGGTCATATCGCTCCTAATGTCTAGATTTTCTTTTTTTTTTTTTTGGTGGAACCGGGGATTGAACTCAGGCCCTTGCACTTGCCAGGGAAGTGCTTATTCCACTGAGCCCATCTCCCTGGCCCAAACTTTTTTTTTTTATTTATTTTTTTTTTTATTTGCAGAACCCGGGGATTGAACTCAGGCCCTTGTGCTTGCCAGGGAAGCACTTATTCCACTGAGCCATTTTCCTGCCCCTAATGTCTAGATTTTCTATCTTGCCCTAAATAGAAAGCCAAACACTGGCAAGGAATCAATGTGCAAATTTGCATTTTGCTGAATGGCTGGGTGAATATAAAACAAAAGGCCAATGGCCCAGTTCAGCTTGCTCTGGTCACATTCAGAGACAGATGCAGGGACAAAGAAGGCCCTGGGTTGGGACCTGGTGACTCACAGCCTGCTGGGGGTCTTTTTGGAAGAAGGGACGCTGGTCCACCAGGCAGGACAGCACAAACTCAGCCACCACGAGAGACAAGCACAAGTAAGTGGACAGGTGGCACAGGGGGTCGCTCTGGAAGCCCTGCAGGAGAGAAAGCAGAAGCCACAGTGAGTCTGAAGCTGGGTGGAGGACAGGCAGCAGACGGCACCCTCGGTGGAGGAAGGTAGAGGCTGGACAGGGTCGCCATGCCAGGGGCAGCATCCAGACGGGGGACCAGGGCTGTGGGGTTGGGGTGATAAAGCTCAAGGATGCTTGGACTTTCTCCTTTGCCTAAAGGAGATCACCTCTCCATCTCTGTCCCCCTCCTGACCTCCTGTCCCACTCCTTCCAGGAGCCTCATAGTGTGGTTTGATGGCACATGCCTGTAATTCCAGGCTGAGAGAGGAGGATTTCTGAGAGGAGGATTTCTGGGGTCAGCCAGGGCTGTACAGTAAGTTTACAGCCAGCCTAAATTACATAGCAACAATGTCTCTAAAAAAAATCGAAATGAAATTAATAATAATAGTGATAATAAATGGTACTAGGGCTGGCAAGCTGGGTCAGGAACTTAGCACCTGCTTAGGCAAGCACACGGACCAGGGTTCAATCCCTGGCACCACATGCCAAACTGGCCCCGCCCCCTGGCTGGCCACCAACATAGGGCATGGTGGCGCGTGCCTATAATCCCAACACTAGGGAGGCTGAAAACAGGAGGATCACTACAAGTTTGAGCTGCACAGTGAGACCCTGTACCAAATATAATAATAATAATAATAATAATAATAATAATAATAATAATAATAAATGGGACTGGAAGACTTCACTGCAGAGAGTAAATGTGACCAATGAGAATGTGTGCGTGAGTGCTTGCTGTAGTGTGGGCCAGGGCTGGCCGCCCGCTGTTTCTGTACTGTGCTCCAAGCAGCCCATCCAGAAGTCAACCACGAGACCCCATCCTTTATAACCTAGTAGGTGGCAGACACGGTTTTCAGTTTCCCCATTAATTAAAACCAGTTACTCTTTTCAAAAGCTATCCTTAGGCTGGTGAAACACTTACACAGCATGTTCCAGGTCTGGGGTGCCAACCCCAGAGTCACACACACACACACAAAAAGCACAAGGACAAGATGTTATTTATCTTTTGTTCCTTTCAGGAGCAGGGCAGAGTAATCACCAGGTATAAGAAATGATGGCCCGCAGCCGGCTGCAGTGGGACCACTGATTTCCAGGTGGTTCCTTCTACCCAGAGTGAGTGATTCTCAACAGGGGGTTGGTGCCTCTAGAGACACCCTGGGCTCTACCATGTAAGTAGAGGCTGTGAAATTGGTACCCAGAAGGTAGAAGCAGGAGCACTGCTCTGCACCCCACACAGAGAAGGACCTCCCGGGAGGGGAGGTTGGGGGGCTGGGAGGGTGTCGAGCCACGATGTTAACAATGCTGAGCCTATGGACACCTAGTCTAGGAGGCCGTAGCCCTGGCCTACATCCACCCAGTCCCGCATTCAATCCCCAGAACTGCTAAAAGAACAACAGCCACAAAGAAAATCTGGCTCAGACAATATATATTTTTTCTCTTTGCAAATAAAATGATCCATTGTATGATACAGAACTGCTGCTTCCCCAAACTTAAAACTGTAATAGAAGTGGTTGTGCAACATATGTGCATAATACAGATGCAAAGCACACAGGGGAGGATGCCCAGGTGAGGAAGGGGCACATGTGTGTGTCTGTAAGAAAGAGCAGAGGTGCATGTGCCGGGTGCCTGTGCTTGGCAGTGTGTGTGCAGCTTGCAAATGGAGTGTGTGATGTGGGTGTGTAAGAAAAGGTCTGGGTGACGGGATGGACGAACTTGGAGATGATTAAGATAAGTGAAATAAACTGGGCATGGAAAGACAAATGCTGTGTGAGCTTGCTCACGTGTGGAATGTGAAGAAGTTGAGAGTAGGATGGGTGTCACCAGGGGCTGATTGGGGCAGGGAGGAAGCAGAGGGGAAGAACTGTCAGGAGGTACGGTTAGGAGGAGAACCCACTGGCTCAAACGGTATTGCCCTAAACATTCCAACACGGGAAAAGGCTGCATGCGCTCACCAACTAGAAATGATGAGGGCGTGAGGTGACACATGCACTAAATACCTGCTCTGACTACTACACAATGTACAGAGGCACTGAAATATCAGCTGAAGAGGAAGGTCACAACTTTGAGGCCACCTTGAGCAACTTAGCAAAACTATGGCTGAAATTTGAAAGGGCTGGAGATGTAGCTCAGGGGTAAAGTGTCTAGTGGGTGTGAGGGCCTGAGTTCAGTCCCTGTCCTGTGAAAGAAAAAAAGCCCAAACAATCACACAGTGCCCCACCACTGTCTACAATTATTATGAGTTATTTTAAAACAAAACAACTGGATGAGCTCATGGACACTCTGAGGTGAGGATGTGGTCATGTGTCTTCACATGCTGGGCTGCATGTCTCCACAGAGAGCACAGCTCCTGTGGGGAAGTCCAGGAAAAAGAAAGGGACCGTGGTTTCCTCCTTTCCCCAGGTGGCCCCGGGCTCCACTTACCCCACTCAAGGCCTGCTGGACAGCGCTGGCAGCTGGGAAGAGCCAGCAGAGCAGCCAGTACCCAAATAGCACCCCGGATGCCTGGATGCCCTTCTTCCTCTCCACGTGGACCAGGAACATGGCCAAGCTCTGGGCAAGAAAGTCCAGGAGAGCCTGAGAGGGCGGGGAGGGGCATGCCGGGAAGGATCCATGGGTCCCGAGCTCCCCACCCAGGCTGAAGCAGCAGCCGCCAGGTCCATCTGAAGGATTACCATGGTGGTGAGCCACACCGTAGGATGAATAAGAACTTTTGAGGCCTGGGGCTTCCCCTGATGGATTCTCCACAGAGGGACAACCACATTGAAGGTGCACAGGAGGATGAGGGCGAGGCCAAGCACCTGAGGAAACAGCTCAGGTAAGGCCATGAGTAACGCAGAAGGTGGCGGCAAATTGGAGGTGACCTCAGGCCCAGTTGCGTGGCGGTTCTGCAGAATCTGCAGTGGGGCCCATGATGACCCCACAGTGGGAGCTCTCAGTGTGCCAGCACGAACAGTGCTGCAGGGACACTGCAGACCAACAGTGACTGCACAGCGGGGTGACCACAGTGCCGTAGGAAGGACGCAGGGAGGGGTGGGCCAAGGTGGCTTGGGAAGGAATGAACTTTGAAGAACATTCCTGTACCAGTTTGGAGGACAAGATGAATGGACAGAAAGGCTTATGATAGGAAAGGCAGTGCTTACCGAGCACACTAAAATAAACACAACAATTTTAAAAATTGTTCTGTAGATTTGCCAGGGGGAGAAACACAAAATTAAATGCATAGCTGGGGGAGTATATAGCTCAGAGGTAGAAGTGTGCACTTCACATTCACAAATCCCTGGGTTCTATCCCAGATCCCCAAAATAAAATAACAAAATAAATTAAAATTTAAAAAGGCCATCCTAATATGGCCCTAAAAAGACCTCGTGTACTCCGAAAGTACCTAAGGCACAGTGGAAAATAGCGGGGTATGTGTGACGATTTCTGTGTATGGATTTTCATGATTATGAAATCTGCCCAAGGGAACTTTGTTCCACTTGGCTTATCTCTGTCTCCTCTTCGGCATTGACTTGTGTGATCAGCAGGCTCTCCACTGGTCACTACCCTGTGTGCTCCCCGGTGGGCGGGGTGTTCGTTTGAGCATCCCGGCCAGGCTCCAGCTTGCCCTCTCCCCACTGTCTGGCTCCAGCCTCCCAGCTGCAATGGCTACCATTTTGGCTTTGAAGAGGGAGGACATCCGGAGGTAGCCCCGGCCATGGCGGTGGATGTAGAGGAGGTAGAAGGGGCCAAGCACCCAGAGGTACAGAGGGGGCACCCAAACCCCTACTGCTCTCAGGAAGCACAGGCTTAGCAGGTGGAAAGCAGCAGGCTCTGTCTCCGTCTGGTTCCATGCCTGAAAAGACAGCGTGTGGGGAGGGGCTTAGTGTGGTACAACACTGGGGTCCCAATCTGATGCACCCAAAGGGTCCGGCCGCATTTGGACCCCTAATTATTACATATGTATGTTCCAAACCCTTTCTGGAGCACCTTTATTTCTCAACTCTTTTCATCCTAACATCATCAGCTCTACAAGCTAGACACAACTCTCCTACTGATTTAGCAGATGAGGAAGCTGAGACTCAGAGGGGCTCCGTAAGTCAGCTGGTGCTTCCCAGGGGGCAGTTGTGGGGCTGGGATCTGAACCAAGGGAGTTGGGTCTTGGAGTGGACGGAATCTGGGCCCATAATGTTCCTCGGCCCAGACCGTTCCTCCAGGGAATTCTAGGAAGCAGATGTCACTGTTTTCATATCACAGATGTGTAGACAAGTCACCAAGAGGTAAACTGCTTCCTCCTAGCCCACACAAACAGGAATGCTCTTCTTAGGAGCACAGCACAACCACCCGGAAGCGGGGGTCTAATGGGTGTCTTGATCTGTGACTTTTTAAAAATCCTGTACTGGGGACTGAACCCAAGACCTTCACAGGGAGACGAGGTACACTTCCTACCCTTTTAACTATTTTTAAAATTTTGAGACAGGGCCTCATAAAGTTGCCCAAGGTGGAGGATATTGCCATCCTCCTAGTGCTAGATCACTGGCAGCTGTAGGTGTGATGTTTATCTGGAGCCTTGTACTGGCCTATGGACAAGAAGTCCGTGAAGTTTAGAGGGCGCAGCGGCACCAGTCCTCCGCCCCGCCCCTCGGGGCCTCTCTCTAGTTCTAGCGTCTCTGCTCACCAGCTAGATGCGAATGAACCACTCGGGGCCTCAGTTTCCTTTCCCGTCCATGGGGATGGGCCTTTTTCTCCAAGGGTGGTGTTGCATGGGTTACTTGAGGGTCCGGTGGGGGACGCCACCCACCAACTCCACTCTCCACGGAGATTCGCCGGGACCGGATCCGAGCCTCCGGAGGAAGCCAGGGAGTCAGGGGCCCCAGGAGACCGGAAGGCGCTCCCTGGGGTGGGACGAGTTTGGGCCGGGGCCACCAGCTTTATGTAGGGAAGGGCCAAAGCCCCTAATGCTGGCAGGTCCCGGACTCCTGAGAAGTCCTGGGCACTGCGCAGATGTTCAGATTGTACCTGCGAGGGGCCCAGAGTTTGGGGGCCTCTCCACACCCCGGGTTTGCAGCCCGAGCTGCCTACGACTGCCTGAGCGTTGGAGTGCGGGCGTGGGACGGAACTCACCCCTGGCCCGGCACAGGGCTCGCCCAGCGCGGACATCGGCGCCTCGCGGTCAGTCCCGTCGGCGCCTGTGTCCGTCTGACCCCTCAGCCTCACCGCTGCGCTCTCCGGGGCAAGAGGCGGACCCGGGAGGGGCTGGAGCTCTGACCCGTCTGGCCCTGGGCAAAGTTCTGGCTGCGCGGCTGGGGAGGGACGCCCGGGAAGAACGAGGGTAAGTGGATGGGAAGCGCAGGCCCTCACCCGTAGAGTCGATTGTCGATCGTCGAGCCCCCGAAGGTGGAGGGACACCGCACACTCCCCAGCACCCAGCAAGTTTCCATCCGAAATGCCCCAAGCCCTTTGGACCCAGCAATGCCTAAAGTTTATCCTGGTGGAAGAAACAACAGATGTAAACGTGGTTGTCGTTGGAGAGGTGGCCACAGCCAAAGTGTCTAACCATAGGGTGGGCATGAGTGCCGGGAACACAGTAAATGCAAAATAAGTTAGATATTATTTTTATTTCTCAGACAGGGAGGGGTCTTGGTATGTTGCCCAAACTAGCCTAAAACTCCTAGGCTCACAGGATCCTTCCAGCTCATCCTTCGTTACCGTCAGTGTCATCTTAGTAATCAGTGGTTTAAAATGCCATTGCAGAAATATATTAAAATGAGAGGTATTGCTAGTGTGAAAAGAGGTGATAGTACAAAATAGAATATAGTGACTGTATACCTATCCTAACTATTCTGTATATACAAATACAAAGTGGTCCTTCCTTTGTAGCCCCATTTTTCATTTAGTCCTGTCAGAGATGGGTATTCCATTGGCATCTAAATACTATAGATGCACGAATTCAGCAAAACAATCTAATACAGTCCAGCACTCCACAATAGTAGTGGGTTATTTGCAGAAGTTGTTGACTTGAGCCCTTCACAGCTCAGTATATTACTGTGGCTTTACTTTATATACTTCGTTTTTATACTTTTCTGCTGGATGTACCAATATAAAGCAAGATCTATATAACAAGAAATGTAATTTTTGTATCTGATAAGGTCAGTCAAGTACCCTCAGGGTTTATCCTGTAACCCTGTACTGCAGTTTGTAGATCATTTGTCAGTGTCAGCCATGTAGATGAGTCATGGCCATTGCTTGACCAATTTGCTCTCTGTGAAAGCCTGAGAGAATGTTTTCTCTCCATGTGACTCTCCTTAGGCACACTGTACATCATCGATCACATTCCTCTGTGGCTCCATAATCTCTTTGATCAGAAAATTTGGGGCACAACTGAGTTCCATGATGTTACAGTACAGGTTCTCCTGTGTCCTGAGTCTTCACTGACCTTGAAAGGCTAGGGCCAAAGTGTTGGCTGACCTTGCAGCCCTTCCATTTCTCCAATTTTTGATCTGCAAACTTAGGTTGTTAACCCTCCAGAAGAGAAGCTTATTATGGCTGTGCAACATATGCAGTTTGGTTTACCCTCACTGTCTAAATATCAGACATCATAGGCCTAACATAGAACAGGTATTTTCCATGAAGTATTAAGATATTAAACTTTAAGTCCTTATAGAACATGAAGAGAAAACAATTTTTTAAAAAATAGGAATGAACACATACATATACTTACAGAAATTTAGAAATCTATCCATATACAGCATTGTGGCAGGACTATACTGTAAATTTCAAAAAAATCCTAACTCATGCATTCAGACAAAGGTCTGCTCTCTAGAATTTATAAAGAGCTAAAAAACATTAGGACCTCTAAATTTGAAGACCCAATCCGGAAATGGGCATCTGAGATGAATACACACTTCTCAGAGGATGAAATTAAAGAGGCCAATAAATATATGAAAAAATGTTCCACATCACCAGCCATCCATGAAATGCAAATTAAAACAGCACTGAGATACAATCTTACACCAGAAAGAATGGCTATGATAAAGAACTCAACCAACAACAAATGTTGGAGAGGCTGTGGGAAAAGGGAACACTTTTCCCCTGCTGGTGGGAATGTACACTGATGCAACCATTATGGAAATCAGTGTGGAGACTCCTTAAGAAACTAGGACTGGAAATCCCATTCAAGCTGGCTATCCCCCTACTGGGAATTTTCCCAGAGGAACTGAAAATGTCATATCATAGCGATATATGTGTACCTATGTTTATAGCAGCACAATTTGTGATAGCCAAATCTTGGAAACAACCAAGATGCTTGTCACATGAGGAATGGTTGAAAAAGATGTGGTATTTTTATATAATGGAGTGTTACTGAGCTATAAAGAATGATAAACTTGAAGCCTTCATATTTAAGTGGATGCCACTTGAAGATATAAGAGAAATAAAGCAGACCCACGTGTGTAAATATCATATAGTCTCCCTAGTATAAGTACGCAAAAGAAGAATTACAAATAGAAAGATATGACACAATTAAAAGAAAAGCAAGAACTTGAGGATTGGACAATGAGGAGAGGGCAAGGAGAAAAGCTGGGAAACATGACAGGGGCAAGATCATACATTATATGCAATGATCCTGAGAAACATCAGCAGGTTTTTGAAACTAGCAGTTAATTGGTAGGATTCTTATGACTAACTATATATGCTGATACCTGTGAACCAAGCAACTGCACTGAAGATAGCAATGTGTAATAGAAGGGTCACACTTGCAACGCCTGTTATTCTGATCTTCCAAATACGTACTTCTTTTCATAACATACCAAGCAGTAATATACTGTCTTTCAAATAAAAGTATTTTTGAATAAATGGTAATAAATGAAAAATAAAACACGGGGAAAAAAAAGATTAGTTTTAAAATTTGTGTCGGTACACGCAGAGCGTGAGCAGAGTCCTCCAGGCCTCCAGGGGGCACAAGCAGTCCGTTTTCCTCAGTGAGCATGCACCGGAACCCTTCCTGGGAGCCTGGGCGTGAGGACCTAGCACGCCTGCGCGTAGCGCGGGCGGAGTAGGCGGCACCTGGGTTGTTCCTTAGCAAAGAAAAGGAAGGAGCCGGCTCGCGACCGGTGTGAGGGGCGGGACTCGGTGGCCTGCGTAAGGTAGGGATAGGGAGGCCGGGCCATGCGGGCGGGCTGGGGCGCCGGGCCGCCGGGCTCCGTGGGGGTCTTCGCCATTGTGCTGCTGCTGCTGAGCGGCTCGGCGCCAGTGCGCGGCTCCGAGGATATCGTGGTGGGGTGCGGAGGCTTCGTCAAGTCGGACGTGGAGATCAACTACTCGCTCATTGAGGTGAGAGTCCTTCCCTGGCCCGGCCCGGCCCGGCCCGGCCCTCCTCGCGGTGTGACCCTGTGCCAGTCGCTCGGCACCTCCGGGCCGCGGTGGCCTCTTTTCGGACCCCCGGCAGCTTGCGCCAGCCCCACACGATGGGAGTCCCTCCCTCTGTGCACGCGGGGCCCGCGCGGGCTCCGGCACCCTTCGCCAACGCGCTGGAGAGGCCTCGGGCACGGGGTTAGCTGCGGACCGAGGACACCGGACCCCCGACTCTCCAATCCCAAATTACAGATCTCCCAAGTACAGACCTGGAAACCCGAGAACCATTCCCCCTTTTATGGAAACCTAGAACTCCTAAAATTTAGAGCTAGCGAAACATATTCTAGAACCTGCAGACAGATGTTACTTATTGAGCCCCACAACCCAGGACCTCCTGCCCGTGCCCCTGCCCCTTTGGGTGCTTTTAAAGAGCATAGATTCCCATCCCATAGATTTTGACCCAGTGAATTAGTATTGGAGTCTCTCAGGCTGGAATCTGTACCCTGGTGTCCCTGACTACATACATACCTTTTCCTCTCAGAAAGGTGAGTTGTCAGCTGTTCTGATTACCTTAATAGGTGTTTTTGGAATTACACTAGAGATTTGTGTAGACTTTTTTAAAAGATTGTAAAGCTTCCTGCCCATGAGATGATAACCCAAAAAACTTCTGAGAAGAGGAAGGAAAGGGGCTGGTTGGAAGGAGAGATGAAGGACTTTTGTCAAGGTAAATGAGAGAGGAGTGGAGGGAGGATTGGGTCTGGATTTATTTGCCTAGGGAACTGATGGGATAGTGAAAGCAATGGGAGGGGAGAGTTAGAGAGCATGTGCCTGGGAGATATTTGAGAGAAAAGAAGGGCGCCCCGAGGGTGAGGAGAATCTCAGAGGCTGTCTGAAAGCCGCTCTGGGCTTTCCTAGTGATGGCAATGAAGCATTGAACTTTTGGGCTCTAAAGAGCAACTTGCTGAGGACTGAGGGAGGGTACAAAGGAAATTGATTCCACACCCCAGAATCCTTTTTGCTAGGCCTTGTCCCAGCTCCCAGGATTTCTACCTGAAGGATGGGAGAGAAGCAGCAGAACCCACCATCATGATTTACTAAAAACGAATTACCAGCTCACTAGAATAAGCGATTTCTGGGGCCAGGGAGATGGCTTAGTGGAATAAGCGCTTTCTGGGCAAGCGCAAGGGCCTGAGATCAATCCCCGGTTCTGCCAAAAAAAAAGACAAAACAAAACAAAAAAAAAAAAAAAAAAACGAATTATCACTTTCAGGGCATCTGTGTCTGCTACTCTTCTCCCCTTTGCCTCTTAAGGGCTCCTGGAAGCTGCTGGGGACATGTTGCAGGGTGGACTTAAAGCTTGGGGCATTTCAGGATCTGCCTTGCAAAGCTTTTGTAGTATATAGGGGCCCTGGGAGAAAGGAAGAGGCAGATAGAGGCATCCACAAGCCCAAAACTAATAGTAACTTTGAGAACAGAGGTTCTGTGACCTATTATGAAATGTGCGTCTTGGACCTTAGGCTGCCTTTCCACATGGTTGGAAATGCTCTTTCTTTTTTAAGTTCTGATACGAAATCAGATGTTTCATAAATGTAACCTTGACATATGTTGCTATCCTACATCCTGCTTTGTACTTTATAAAAGAAATGTAAACAGGGTATTTCAGTCATTTGTTGATTTGTGTTTTCTGTGTTCCAGTACAGCCACCTTCGCTCTCCAGCATTCTGTTTAGAGGTTTTTTTTTTTTTTTGCATCATTTTCTTTCTGTCAGCAGCTGTTCATTGGTTTCCTGCAAGTACTGAGGCCTTGTTGCAGTGGGGGATGTAGCAATATAGTGAGTAGATCAGACAGAAATCCCTGTTTTTAGGGATTGTTTTATTTTGTGGTACTGGGATTTGGTACCCAGGGCTTTTGCATTGAGATACATCCCCAGTGCTTTTTTAGTTTTTACTTTAAGACAGGTTCTCATCAATTTGGTAAGTTGCCCAGACTGGGTTCAAACTTGTGATTTTCCTGCCTCAGTGAATGGTCTGTATTGTTAAAAGGAAAAATCACACTGGTTATTAGTATTTTAACAGTTGGAAGAAAAAAAATAACAATTGAATCTCACATTAAAAACTTGATTCTCTGAAACACGAGCTGATCTTTGGGCTGCAACACTGAAATGCTGGAGAAGAATGTGTTGATGGTGCCTCTTAAACACTTTAGGCTGATGACTTGTGACCCCTACATGTTTACATGTGCTTAAGAAGTACTACTTAAGCACACAAGACTGTCCCAGGCTTTGTGTAAGTGTAAGCTGTTGTGTTTGCCACCTGTAGAGAACTTCCACTCTGCTTGTTTCTTCACACTGTTCCCTTCTCCTGTGTGCCACTCATGAGTTGTTGTTTGGCACATTATCTTAGCTGGTAAGAGTGGACTCTGCCATTTCACATCTTGGTTCACATTTCACACTTCACAGGGCAGATTTTTAGAAGTCATCAGACCCAATTGTGTTCTCTTACAGATGTAGAAACCGAGGCTTACTGATTGGTTGATCCATACAACAAAGTCAGAATTTTTCTAGAGCTTATTGTATGCCTTGCTGATTACATTCTTTTGCCTTTTTCAGAGAATAAATTACTTAATAAGAACTACTTTTTTTTGAGTATGTACCTTGTGATAGGTGCTTAATATACTTTGATGTGGCTCTTCAACTGCCATGAGGGTTAGTCCCTTTTTTACCCATGAAGAAAATGAACCTGTGATGGTGAAATGACTTGCCCAAGGTCACTCAGGGTGTGGGATCCCTGTTATATTTCTTGTTGGGTAAACGGTTCTGCTGATGTTCAGGACTGTGAGAGTTTTAGAGCAATCCTCGAGGAGAGGATATATAGTAATATATTAGTATATGTTACATGTCTGTTTTGATCTGTTTTTGTTCTTAGGACAGAAAAGATAAAATTGAGTTTCTAGGTCTATCTGGGGCTAAACATGCAGATCCCCAACCCTTATCCCAGACTTGAGAAAATGAGGTGAGCCCTAGGAATACTGTGAATAACTGTATTTATTTATTTATTTGTTTGTTTATTGTATTTGGTACAGAGACCCATTCACAGCTTAGACTGATAGTGATCCTCTTGTTTTCAGCCTCCTCAGTGCTGGCATTATAGGGGTGTGCTATCAATCCTGGTCTGTACACTGTTTTTTATTAAGCACCTTGCTAACATAAGAATTTGTGAATTTGTCTTAGAGTCAGAAACATGAATAACAAAGAGCTACTAAAATAAACAGAAAAGCATTCAAAAACAAGACTTGGGGTAGGCTTTAAACCGTTTTTTCCTTTTATTTCCATGCCAGGGCTCAAACCATGTACCCTTGTACATGCTAGGCAAACACTACCACTGAGTTATGCTCCAGGCCTTTAAAATATTGAATCATGTTGTTTTTGGTGGTGACTTTGTCTTGTTTTTCTTTGTCCCTGTTGCCTAGTATTAATGACTTGTGTATATTAGGTCCTCATTAAATACTTACGGAGTGAATGTATTCAGGCATAATGTAATTAATTATAAAAGGCAATATTATTACCTCTGTTTCTTCCTTTTTAGATAAAGTTGTATACCAAGCATGGGACTTTGAAATACCAGACAGACTGTGCCCCTAACAATGGTTACTTTATGATTCCCTTGTATGATAAGGTAAGGAGGAGCTTCAGTCTTCACCACAATTTTTTTGGTACCAGAAATTGAACTCATAGCCTCACTGTTGCCAGGTAGGTTCTGCGCCACTGAGCTATATCCCCAGCAGCCACTGATCTTTTATGATGAGAAGTAATTATGCTGCCCTTTCCCCAGCCAGGAAAGAGGCCTTTTCAACATGAGCAAATAAATGCTTGTCTTGTAAATGATTTGTGAACTATGACAGTGCTAGCCAGATTGAGGGAGACAACTTACAAACTGGTGTGATTGAGTACCTTGGCTCTCCATGCCTCCAGGAACATTTGGCTGTGTCTGGAGACATTTTGATTAACAGAGCTGTGGAGAGGTGCTGCTAAGTAGAGGCCAGGAATGAGCTAAGTGTCCTGCAGCGTCGCATGGAACAGCTCAAACAGAGTAGTGCCAGGATAGAGAAACTCAGACTTAATAGAACTCAGCCAGCTGCCTAAAATACTGTTTAAAAAATTATATAAGCAATATATGAATTTATGAGCTTTGTGAGAAAAAACCCTGAGGCCTTTCAAGTTACAGGAAATGAATACTCCTACCACCCCCCCTACAACCTCTGATAGAAGAGCTGGTGTGTATCCTAATCGGTCAGTTTCTCTCCACTTGGCGGGTCAGCTATCCATGAGCACATATGTGTGTACATGTGTGTAAGTGCACAGATAATATGTGTACGGAGTTGTGGGTCCTTGCATAGTTCTACTTGCATGATTTCATCCTTAAATTTCAGCTTTCTTTTTTGTGCTTACTTTGGTAGCACATATACTAAAAAAAAAGTTAGCTTTTTATTTGGAAATACAACAGATTCACATGAAATATAAAAAAATGTAGTTTTGACTTTGATGTTTTAAAAATACTAGTGGAATCTGACAATAAGAATTATTCTACAGTTTGATCTCCCCCCCACCATAGTAGTGATAACATTGCTACAGGGAAATTTGTTTGTTTCCTTGCTTTTTTTTTTTTTTGGTACCAGGAATTGAGCTCATGTCCTCATGCTTGCCAGACAGGTTCTGTGCTGCTGATCTACACCCCCAGCCTTCTCTTGCTCTTAACATCAGTCTGTATTAGACCTATGTTGCTGCCTTTTTAGGGCTGCCCTGAAAGTGAAGAGTCAAACCAGTCTATAATTTATTTAGCTGCTTTTCAATTGATGGACATACAGACTTTACTCAATTTTTAAATTATTATTAACATAGCCGTAAATATTCTTGAACTTACATCTTGATGCACAGTATGCTTAAAGGTAGACTAGTTGCACCTTGAAATCTGTCATTTCTTTTTAAACTATTAATATTAGTCTCACGAATCTAGTATTGGCCATGTTGATGTTGAGTTAAACCCATTTTAAGGAATGATTTTGGTTCCTATGAGTGTGTGTTGACCTTTACAATCTTAGGCACATGAGAAGTTAATAGAGGACTTCCGTAATAGTATGTATGCATCTGGTGTCAAAAGATGAGTGGCTGAATGTATTATTTTAGAACTCACAAGTGGGCTTCAGCAGGGCATTTGATTGCTGGAGGGAATCTAGGTGCTAGCTTCAGCTCACAGCCTCTGCGGGGAGCCCAGGAAATGTCACCATTTGTGCTGCTTATACTATTTCTTTTTAGAATGGATTTTAGTTTAAATGATAGCTCTAAGGTACATTAAACCAATCATCAGTTCCTATGCCTTTAAGTTTAATTTTCTTTCTTTTTGTTTTAGGGAGATTTTATTCTAAAGATCGAGCCTCCCCTAGGGTGGAGTTTTGGTAAGTGAGATGAGTAACCAGACATATCTTTTGCTGAATATTAGTTTAGTTTGCCAGAGTACAGAGACTATTAAAATATTAAGAATCTATTTCTGGTGTAGAAGAGAGCTTTTTTCCCCCTTTTGTCAGTTTAGGTTGATTTACCTTAGATCTACCTTAACATTGTCTGTCATCTTTCTTAAAAATAGGCATTTCTCTTTGTGTGGAATCCCCTTTTAGAAAACTGCCTTCACAGTGTCATTCAGTACGTGTCAGTGGAACAGTACAGGTGCTGAGTGGACACTTAGTAGCATCTTTAGTTTCTTTTTCTTTTTTTGGTGCGTTAACCAAATGTTTAAACATTTTGAGATTTGACTTTAAAATCCAAATTTTGACTCTTAAGGAACCAGAAGATCTGACATCCTTGGGTCTCCCTAGCTCTGTGTTGACCTTGGGCAAGTTATTTCCTGCCACCCCTGACTGCTCACTGTAGTGTTAGTCTAGTCTCTGCTTTTCAGGGTACTTGGAGGAATAGTGGGCTAGTGTTAGTTGTTCTGAATGGCTAGCATGCAGTTCGCACGTACTGCACTCAAAACTAGCTCTCTGCAGATATACACAGGTGCTTCCAACTCTGCTACAACTGCCTTTGGTGGAGTTGGAGAGTTAGGGGTGGACTTGAGATCAGAGGAGAAGCTTCCATTTGGCTATGTCTGGCTGGTGTTTAGAAGAAGATTCGGGTGTGTTGTCCCTCGTTTACAGCCTGGGGAAGGAGTGAGGCTTGCCTGTGTTAGATTCTCTTCCTTCACTGCCAGCTCATTTGGCCAGGAAGTAGATCTTTCTTAGCTTCAGTCACAGGTACCTGAAAAGGGAATCCAACTCAAGTAGTGGTAGAAACAAGGGTCACACATTATTGGCCTGTATGTTTTGTTGGCAGTTTCTTTTCTCCTGCTGGTGCTTTTTCTTTTGATTAAAAATTTTATTGACTTATAACATATTGAAGAGTTTACTAATCAGAAGAAGGGTATACTAATTTAATTTTCTTTCCCTTCCCTCCCTTGCTTCTTCTCTTGGTGGATTTTCAAAAAGTAGACACACTCAAGTAACTGATGCCTAGATAATGGGATAGAACTTTTTCTGCACCCCAGCAGCACTGCAACCCACCATTGGTTATTGGCCTTGCCTCACCTACAGTGACAGCTGCGGGACCTAAAATCAACCATGTGTTTTGCTTTGAACTTCATATAAGTAAAATCACATAGGGTACCTTTTGGATCTGTTTTTTTTTTTCTTTTTCTCTTAATGTTGTGCGTAAGAGTCATTTGTATTATCCGTTGTTTTATTTATTGTCTGTGCTGTCAGAATTTTGATGAGTGAGTATAAAACAGTATATACATTCTATTGCTGATGGGCATTTGGCTTGCTTCTGCATTTTAGCTACTAAGGATTACACTCTGCTGAAGGTATTTTTGCATACATTTTGGTGTGTGGGTGTTTGTGTTTTGTTGTCAATGGCAAGAATGATAGAATGGCTAGGTGGTAGAATTTTTTTTTTAATTTTTAAAATTAATTAATTTGGTCCAGGGTCTCTCTACTCAGCTTGGTCTCATAGTGATGCTCCTGTCTCAGCCTCCCTAGTACTGGGATTACAGGCATGTAGCACCATGCCCAGTTTCGGGGGCCAGCACAGCATGTCTGGGATTCTAGGGCTGGCACAGCATTATTGATCCCACTATTTTATTTTATTTATTTTTGTGGTGGAACCGGGGATTGAATTCAGGCACTTGCGCTTGCCAGGGAAAACACTTATTCCACCAAGCCATCTCCTTGGCCCCTGTTTTTTTAAAAAAAAAATTTAAGCTCACTGTATCGCAGACTCATCTTGAACTCACTTATGTACTACAAGTTGGCCACCAACTCTTTGCAGTCCTCCTGCCTCAGCCTCCCAAATGCTGGGGTTATGTGTGCACCACCATCCCCAGTCCTGGGGTGATAGAATTTATAAATCTCAGTAAATATGTTGAAATAGAGCAATTTATCCTTGCCATGGTGTATAAGAGTTCTAGTTATTCCACATCCTGGTCGGCACTTAGTATGGTCATTCAAAAGGACTTTTTCAGTTTTTGGATATAGATAGTATTGTGGTCCTGATTGCACTGATCTACTGGCCAGTGAGATGAGTACTGTTCTCAGGTGCTTCTGCCTATTTGTCATCCTCCTTTGTGGATGCTTGTTCAAGTCCTTTGTCCCCCTGTTGTCTTTTGAGTCTTCCGCTCTGTGTATGTGTTCCTGTGCATGGTGTGAAATTCATTTCCCTGAAATTCTCAAGGCCTTTTGATTTTTTTGTAATTATTATTTCATATTCTTAATCTTTAAAAAACCATAACCCATTATGATGAATTCTTCAGTTTCCTAGAGCAGTTGAATAAATTGCTAATATTGAAAATCAGAACATGGTACTATCCATATTCCCAGTGTTTCTGAGAAGCTGGAAGCTTAGGTGTCACAGGGCCACATGGCAGCAGGTGACACAGGTTGAGAAGTGGCTGCCCCCGTCCTGTTAGTTTGCTGCTGTTCCTCCGCGGCCTTGCTCACTCCTTTCCACCCAGTTCTTGTGACATTGGAGTCTGTGGCCCTGAAGCCAGGTTTGGGGAGATTACAGGCATGCGACACCTTGCCCAGTTTCAGTGGCCAGCACAACACATCTGGGATTCTGGGGCTGGCACAGCATGCATTACCAGGGATTGATTTATTGCAGCTCTGGCACTCACACCGTGTGCCCTCGGGAGAATCCTCCCAGCATGCTGTGTCTTGGGTTACCTCTCCGTGAACTACGGTGTGGGCAAGACTGTGCCTGCTTCATGGTAAACATTCAGCAAATGAGACTATTTGGAACTCACTCAATTTTTTGTGGGACTAAGATTTAAGTTAGCTGAAAGACTGCTTTACACTCTTCTTTTTTGTAAATATTTGTTTTGCTAGGACAGGAAACCAGGTGATCAGGAAGAAGGTAGGAGGGAGGCTTTTCCTGTGTTTTTTACTGGTGGGTTTTGAATTATGTGAGTGTACAAAGCATTCAGAACTTCATGAATATAGGAGCCTAGCTATGAAATGTGTTTTGCTTAGCTTTGCTGTGACCCAAAACTAAAGTTGCTGTCTTATTACCTGTTCTCACCCCCTTATTCCTCAGAGCCAACAAATGTGGAGCTGTATGTGGATGGTGTCAATGACATCTGCACGAAAGGCGGGGACATCAACTTTGTGTTCACAGGGTTCTCTGTGAATGGAAAGGTTTGGCTTTGGAGCTTGATCTTTTTCACTTTGTTGTATAGTGGGGACTGGGTCTTCTTTCAACCTTTGGAAGACCAGGGTGTTTGAACTTGAGGGTTTTGATCCTATTAGGGCCCCACAGAAGGGCTTCAGTGGGGCTCTCTGACCCCTTCCTTATATTGTGGGTAGAGCAATGGACATTTTTAGGAGTTAGACTTAAGCCACTAGCCACAAACTACTTTCTGAATAAAGATTCCAGGAGCAGCCTTTTATAGTGGTACAGAATAGGAATTGGGACTGTGGCCTTTGCCCCGGCGGTGGGTGAACTGAAGTAACTTCCTGCGTTTCCCCAGGGAGTGCTCTCAGTGTTAAAACTAAACTGGGTGTTTCTGATCTCTTCGATAGTCTGAATCCAGGGTGCTTAATCTATACTCCCTCTACTTTCAGACTCAGTGGAGAGATTTGTTTTTCACCTTCTATTCAGTGTGTAGATTTCCTTGCCTTCATGGTCTTTGGGTGGAGTTGTTTCTCTATTCCTTTTATATTAAGAGTGAGGGTCTCAATCTCCACTTTATGTGTGGGATTCTTATGACAGGTGGTGATCTTGGGTATCTTTTTATTGTTTTGTGAAATAATGGTGCATCTTTAACTGATGATACCTTAAATTCATTGAAAAAAGGTGTTTCCTTGTCATTGTTCCTTTCCTAACCCGTCCTCAGAAAGGGCACCTGTGATTTGTGACATCTTTCTTAAAAGGGTCCTTGACCAAAGAAAGTTCCAGGCACCTTGCAAGGAGAGAGCTTTGCTGCCTGGCAGGTCTTAACCTCCTTTTCCACACAGGTGCTCAGCAAAGGGCAGCCCCAGGGTCCTGCAGGAGTTCAGGTGTCTCTAAGAAATACAGGGACCGAGGCGAAGATTCAGTCTACTGTCACACAGCCTGGTGGAAAGTGAGTGACATCTTGGCACCCAGTCTCAAAGTTAGAGTTGGGCTGTGATGGGGTTGAGGAATTTAGAGACCTGGCTCAGATTATATGCCTTTTTACTTTCAACAAGTTTGTACCCCTCAGAGCCTCTCCTTTCTGTGCTCTGAAAGTCATTTGACATATCCAGCCTGATGGGATGATTAAGTATCTGTTCATACCCCTAAAGGGTCTGGCACTTCATAGGCTTTCATTTAGCAGTTGAGGCTGTGCAGGAGCCTGGTAGCCCATGTCTGAACCTGGCTCCTCCATTTGGTAGCTCTTTGACCCAGAATAAGTTATTTAATTCTTCTATGCCTTGAGTTCCCTCATTTGTCAGTTATAATTGTGGAATCTGCCTCCTATAATTAACAGGAAGATTAAATTAATAATACTGATTTAAACTACCTGGCATGGAGTCTTATCTGTAATAAATTTTTGCTCAATATAGGTTAGCATAGTTATGATTTAAAGACATCGTTTTATCACCATTACATCAAAATGATTACTTAATTAACCTTGCTGATTGAAATTTGAAGCATTTAATGGTTCTATGTAGTTGAGTTTAATAGTTACTAGATGTGCTAAGTTTAGTATCAAACTGATAATTTTGAAATTGTTCAAATTGTTACTACTTTAGTAAACAGAACCATCTAAATAGAAGTTCATAATGAATTTGTTAAGTCATCTAATTTAAAAATTATGTGCCTGGGAGATGGCTCAGTAGAATAAGCGCTTCCCTGGCAAGCACAAGGGCCTGAGTTCAATCCCTGGTTCTGAAAAAAAAAAAAAAAAAAAATTATTAGGGCCGGCAAGATACCTCAGCTAAGTGCCTACTTAGACAAGCGCAGGGACTAGGGTCCCTGGCCTCACATGCCACACTGGCCCCTCCTCTGGACGCACTGAGCAGCCGTGGAGTCCAGGTGTGGTGATGCACACCTGTAATCCCAGCACTGGGGGAGCTGAAGATAGGAGGATCACAGTGAGTCCAAGTTGCATAATGAGACCCTGTACCAAATACATTAAAGAAGAATTGTTAAAATTCTTTCATTTTGAAATAATACTTATTTCTATTTGATTGGAGCCTCTGTAGACCTGTTCTACAGAAGGAATTGGAGCTGTTCAGGTTGAGTAGTGTCCCTTAACAAGAATACTTGAGAACAGAACTATCTTGGACTAGGAGGGTTTTTTTTTTTGAGACTTTTGGAGTATTCTCAAATACACAAAGGGCTATCTTGGGAATAGGACCCAGGTCTAACATGAAATTCGTTTTTGTTTCACATATACCTCATACATGCTGGCCAAAGGTAAACTTAATTTGGTACGTGAAATAGTTACATGTTGCAAAATTTTCTCTTGTGGCATGGATTTTGGGAGATTTCACATTAGAGATGATCAATTTGTTGTTTGTTCTTTCTTTCTTTTTTTTTTTTTTTGTAGCTCAAAAGAGTTTTATTATAAAAGGTTGGTGTTCATATAAATAAGCCAGTATGAACTGAAAATTCATCATACATTTACTTCATTTTTTAGCTTGACCTTCTAGTAGATCTTTAGCTTCACTGATTTTGGCTGCTATGTAAGGAGATCCTCCTTTGTCCTGGTGATTTAAGAGCATAATTCGTCTATGAGCATCTCTTATTTTTCCTTTATTGGCAGTAGGGCTTACGCCTAGTATTAATGTTGCTTCCCATTTTGTCATTTTGGGTTCAAACCCACCTCTGTAATAGCCACCGCTGAAGGCATATTTTGGTAGACTCTGAAAAACTTGTTTCACTTGAGGCTCCATATGCTTCATGGCTTGTAAAACGTAATGGCCTGCAAATCCTGCAGCAGCAGTGGTCAGTCCAACTTCTACCACTGTGCTGGCCATGTTTCAGGCCGGCTCTCCTTCCTTAACTGGGGGTGCGGTTCATTGCAGCCCAAAGGCCATGGCCACGAACTACCTGCCTTTACCAAAAAGTGACCCAACCACCACCACTATTCCCAAACCTCTCTGATCTTAACTTTCTAAGTTCTGTTCACATGCACAGACTGAAACTGATAATAACTTGCAACAACTGGGATGGAAATTAAGCAGAGCTTAGATATTCTTAAAACCAAATCCAAGAGCAATTTCAGTTGTATAGTAATGAAGTGATTTCTAAGCCTTATCCAGTTATTGTAGAGAATATTTGATATATAGTAGTACCATATAGTAAGTTGAATGCTGTTTATAGTTCATTTCAATAGAATGAGTCCTGTAGCTTCCAGGTGCCTCACCAGTTTAAAGGGTTAAGTGTGGTAGAATCCCTGCGGTAACATTCTCAGCTTTACAGTCTTAGTTTGCCTGCAGCTACTAGAGTTATTTCTGTTAGCTGCTGGTTTCATCACAGTTGCTTTTCATAAGAGCTCAAAATGGCTTATGTTTGTTTCAAACCTCTTTTATGTAGTAGTCAAAGCTTTTCTTTATTTGCTGTGCCTACATCATTAGTGTCATCTGGTGTTACCATATACCCCAGGCAATATGGATGTACCTCCTCTTTATATCCCATGTATTTCTGTTGCTTTGGGCAGTACCTCTCCTTGCCTAGGTTTTGTTGAGTCAGGGTCTCACTATGTAGTGTAAGCTGGCCTTCAACTCAGTATGTAGTCTAAGGTGGCCTTGGGCTTTAGCAGTCCTCCTGCCTCAACCCAGCTTCCTTGCCTAGTTGTGCTTGTTGAACCTGTCTGACTGTTCTGTGACTGACCCCCACTGAGCCCTTTATCTTTCCTTCTAGCACCTGAGACTTCCTTGTGTACAGCATGTGGTTGGCAGGTGCCTAGTGTTCATGAAGAACTAAATTTTATCTATGCTTATTTAGCTAGTGGGAAATTTGTGATAATTCACGTTTTTTTCTTTTAAAAAAGGTTTCCTTAACATTTACCGCTTATTTATGTATTTGTGTGGGTGTGCATGTTTTTTTTTTTTTGAGACAGAGTCTCATTGTGTGGTTCAGGCTGGCCTTGAACTCACTTTGTAGCTCAGGTTGCTCTTGAACTTGCAACAATCTTCCTGCCTCAGCCTCTCAAGTGCTGGGATTACAAGTGCCATTTAAATTTTCTTTTTCCAATCAGATTTTATTGGTACATTTCAGGTATACATAATGATCACATTCATCACAGAGAATTCGTATTTATACATGATATAACTTGTTTCTTTTAATTTTTCCCATTAGTCTATTCTTCAACCCCTTTCTCTCCCCACTAACAAAAGCTATGTTTTCTGTTTTTTTAGTTTTCCCTTCTTTCCTTTCCTCCTGCCCCGTCCCTTTTTCAGGTGTTCTATTCTCATGCTTCCAGTGTTAGTCATAAAAATTAAGAGACACTCAGGTTGTTTTGAAAACAATAAGTGATACTTTATGTTTCTTAGGTTTGCATTTTTTAAAGTTCTTCCTGGAGATTATGAGATCCTTGCAACTCATCCGACCTGGGCATTAAAAGAGGTGAGCAGTTTTCTATGAGTGTAGCCTTACCAGCAGTGTATTAGCTTTCACCTTGGGATGTGGAAAGAGGTTATGGTTTTTCCAGATGTCAGAAAAGGAGCAGTGATGCTGCTGATGGGGGTTTCTGAGGTAAAACTGATACTGGTTTCAGTTTAGGTGACAGTGCCATCTTCCTGCTGTAAAGTAGCTCTGGTATAGATTTTTCTTTTTCAGTCAGAAACAGAAACCTATAAATATACTCCAACATTCTAGAAATTGTTTTGTTGTATGTACATATGCCCAAGCAGAAAGTATAAGAATGCTTATTGCAATTTTGTTTGTAATAGCAAAAGCTGTAAACTACCTGAATGCCAGAATTTTGGGTTTCAGCAGTAAAGAGATCTGGAGATATATGTATCCCTAGAACTGCCTTTCAAGCAGAATTGAAGGAAATATGATTGGAACCACTGAGGATAATATGGGTGTAGTCTTAGGTATAAGACTATATACATAAACATATTTTTAGTAGAAAAATTACAAAGACATGCATAGGGATGGCAAACATATTTGTAGTGACATTAATGGCTTTAGAAGGAGAGAAAGGAGTTTTGGGGTCTATCAAGGTCTTGAGTTATATTTCTAATTTTTTTTTTTTTAACCTGGAGAGCGTATATGTGGGTGTTCTTCAGAGTATTCTTTGAATCTTTTTTTTTTTTTGCACTGAGAATTGAATTCAGAACCTCATACTTGACAGCTAGGCGTTGTGCTGCTGAGCTATGTATCTCAGGCCTCTTCTTTGTATCTTAGTTAAATAGTTTATAATGGAAAATTCCAAAAGAAATATACCAGGTAAGATTTTGTAACAGTTGTAAGAAAAAAAAAAAAGAAATAAAATTTAAAGATCTTGTGACTTACTAACTTTGCATTAGTTTGGGCTGTGTCTCCTATTTCTAAAGATGCAGCAGAATCAATATTTCAATCTTCATAGGTTTTGTAATTAATGGTACAGTTTTACACTGAGTTGTATCTATGTAGTGTTTCTGACTGTTGAGTTTTGGGGTTTTAACTCTAGACCAACATTTAGAAATGTTTTATTTAAAATTTAAGAGCTTATACATTGTACATAGAATAAATTTTTGTGTTTACATTGTATGCTAATTGTATGTGTAAAAGAATTTGAGTTTACTAATGTAAAGTTGTGAATTTTAAGACCAAGCATGCTAATAGAAGTCAGGGTTAAAAAAAAAATAAAGTTTATTAAAATACATATGCAATTGTCCTCAGGTTTTTAGCTAAGATCAAGTGTAAAATAGTTATGATTCCATTAAAAAAAAGTCAGGGTATCAATTACCAATTGGGGGTCAGTACTGAAAGTGAGAGGAGAGGCAACTTTAGGCTGGGAGCCAGTTCTTTATCTGCTGTTAATTATCAGAGTGCTCTATTGTCTGAAAAATTGCTTCATGTTATGCTTAAAATATGTCTACTTTCTCTGTGTAAACTGTACTTTAACAAAAAATTTAGAAATGTATGCGTGCTTATCATTAAACATGAAAAATGTTACTATATGTTCATTTGAAAAATTGCACACGAAAAAAATCACAATGTGCTCAGTAAAAAAACCAAAAAAACCCTGAGACAGAAAAAGAATTAAAGGGTCAAAGTTAGAAATTTTCAAAGTTGGAGAAATGTAGGAGAAGTAAAATATCACTATTGAGACAAAATCGTACTTACATTTTGTTGTATTTACTTTCATTCTGTTTTGGGCATTAAGAAGTAGTTGTAATTATACTGTGGTACAGTTGGACCTTGGTGTTCATGAATTCTCCTTCCAGAGATTCAACTGACCATGGGTTCAGCTAGTTGTGGGTTGAAACTAACTGGGGAAATATTGCACAGAGAGGCCTTCTTGTCATTCTGTATGCAGTACAGTGTAATAATTGTTCATATAATATTTGTTATATTGGGTATTATAGTAACTAGAGATAATTTAGAGTACACAGAAGGGTATGTATACATTATATGCAGATATATTTTATGACATTTTGTGAGATCTTCAGATTTGCTTTCTGTGGAGGTCCTGGAACTCATTCCCTGTTGGAGTCTGATCATATTTGGAATTTTATATGTTGCTTGCCCCAATTAATGTTTTAGTTTAAATATGTCCTCATATTGTTAGACACTTTGGGAATATTTCTGTTTTTCTGGAACTTAAGCCCTTCCTCTTGTGTAGGCAAGCACCACTGTGCGTGTAACCAACTCTAATGCCAATGCAGCTGGGCCCCTCATAGTTGCGGGCTATAATGTGTCTGGTTCTGTTCGGAGTGATGGGGAGCCCATGAAAGGGGTGAAGTTTCTTCTCTTTTCTTCTTTAGTAACCAAAGAGGTAAGTACTGGAAACATAGAGATAAAGAACTGAAGAGGTTGGGTGTGTGTTTTAAGCAGAGGAGCAGAGGTAGATAGGAGGATTGATTACAGGCTAAGATCTTTTGTTGAAAATGTCAGTTTAAGGTTTACTTATTGCCTTATTGTGTAAGAACATTGTGTCTCTATTGAGTCACAAGAAATTGGTGTCTGCTGGGAGGCATGGAAGCTGGTGGAAAGTGGACAAGCTTTGGTGTGAAACAGGCAGTTTTGAACAAGTGTGACTTTGCAGCTGCAGGACTTTGGGTTGGTCACTTTGCCTTCCCAGGCCATCATTTCCTCGACTAGACACTGGTGATCCAGTATTAGGAAGGACAGTTGCATCATTTGTCCAAAGAACCATACCAGCTTTTAGCTTTTTAACTTCCGTATGAAGATTTTTATTCCTTTTATCTGTGTGAATATGCCCTACATTTCAGAAAATAAATTGTAATAAACTGACCTAAAACTTACAAAAGCTGTTCTATCCTATAGTGAGGTTATTTGGTGGCAGACAGAATATGTGAAACAAATGAATTTCATTGTGAAAAGGAAGTCTTATTTTTTTTTCCCCTTGCATAGGATGTGCTAGGCTGTAATGTCTCACCAGTACCTGGATTCCAGCCCCAAGATGAGAGCCTGGTGTATTTGTGCTATGCAGTCTCCAAAGAAGATGGCTCTTTCTCCTTCTATTCCTTGCCAAGTGGAGGTTATACTGTGGTGAGTGGCGTGGGTTTCTCTTCTATTTATGTTTTAGAACACTATGACATGTCAAGAGTTGGTGCCATTTGGGTGTTAAAGGGAAAAGTGGTTAGCAGTTAAAGATTGAGCATTCCTAACCCCAAAGTTAAAAATGTTCCAAAATCAAAGCCTTTTCAGCATTTTTTTTTTTTTTTTTTTTTGTCTTTTTGAGACAGGGTCTCACTATGCAGTTCAGGCTGGCTGTAGCTCACTTTGTAGCTCAGGCTGGTCTCGAACTCACAACAATCCTCATGCCTCAGCCTCCTGAGTGCTGGGATTACAGGCCTACGCCACCATGCCTGGCCCTTTTCAGCATTGACATGAAGCCACAAGTGGAAAAATGAAGCTCTGTTTCATGCACAGAATTATTAAAAACATTATATAAAATTAACTTTAGCCTGTATGTTATTTATAAGGTATATGTGAAACAAATGAATTGCATGGTTAATTTTGGGTCCCATCCCTAAGATACCTTATTGTGTGTATGCACATATTTCAACAACTGAAAAATTCTGTAATGTGTAGTACTTCTGGGCCTATAAGGAAATACATTTCCATGATGTGTGATGCTTCTTGGATAGAGTACTTAACATAGACTTAGGAGAGACATTGACCCCCTCAATAACAGCTGCAAAATACGCTGGACTTTCTCTATGCGAATTTTTTTTTCCATAATTTTATTGAAAAACAAATAGCGAGACAGTTTCAAATCAAATTAGTAGGACAGTTTCAATAATACATTGCGTATTGTTTGCTTAGTGGTTATTTGTTGTACAAGATGCAGACATGGTGTTCTATTTACAAACTATTAGAATAGATCCCTCTTCATTTAAGAGAATGTAACTGTATATCTGTCTTAACTATTTTGAATTACAGATACCAAATGGTCATTCAATTGTATCCCCTTTTTTTGTTTAGTTTTGTCATTTAAATATTATAGGTGTGTGAATTCAGCAAAATATTCCCAAATAGTTCAGTAGTCCATATAGTATTGGGTTTTCCGTATGTCTGACAATGTCAGAAGTTGTTGACTTGAGTCTTTTACAGCTCAGCATAATAATATGGCTTTACTTCTTTCTCTATGTGAATTTGTAGCAGTTGTAATTAATATTTCTCTTGGGCTGTCTTGAACTCTTTGTCATTTATGGGCTGCTAAAGATTCGTACTGTTGGGTGGCTCATAATATTGGTTCCTTATAATTAACAAACCCTTCTTTCCAGATTCCATTCTACCGAGGGGAGAGAATCACCTTTGATGTTGCACCTGCCCGACTTGACTTCATGGTTGAGCATGACAGCCTGAGAATTGAGGTGAGGCCTCACTGTATTTAGGAAGCAGGTGCTTGAGTTCCCATCCTTGTGCCCAAATGTTGCAAACATTTAGAAAAAAAAGGATCAATATCCTGTCCAGAAGTGCCTTTGAGACAAATGTCATCTTGCACTGTATTCTGAGCTTGAATCCATGAGGAACCTCATGCCTCTTACATAAGGTCTTCGGTCTGGAGGGTTAGATTCCTTGTTAGAGCTGCTTGGTTTAGTGAAATCGTATATTGAGAACCATTGGTATACATTCCAGTTTTTATCTGGGCTAGGGATATGGCAGTGATCATCAAAAGAGACAAAAAGTCCTGTCCTTGGGGAGCTCATGTTCTGCTGATGGGAAGAGTTAGCATATGTGCAAGTAGGTGAGTAAATACATTAGAACATAAGTGTTCTCTGGAAAAAGGAAGCAAGGAAGCTTCGAAGTCTTGGAGTTCAGGGTAGAGACAAGAGCTGCATTTCATGCACAGTGTTCTTGGGAGGCCCTCATGGTGAACATAATGTGTGAGCAGTGGCCTCAAGAGGAAGAGCAAGTGAACCATGTTTATGTCAGTGAGAAGAGAAGGAATGGCAAGTGTAAAGGTCCTGAGGCAGGCACGCACCTGGGATATTAGGGGCATCCCGAGGAGCCTGGGTGGGTGGTGGAATGGGGGGAGTGAGGAAAGAAGGTGGAGGAGAGAGGGCCGGGGTGATGGGGCAGAATGGGCAGTGCCTGCTGGTCTTGGCCCATTACTGTAGTGAGAATTGCTCTCTCACAAGGTTGTGAGAGAATCTGTAGGGAGCAGGTGGAAGCTGGAAAGTGGAAGAGGCCACTGCAGTGAACCAGGTGAGAGCTTGCAGCCCTTGGACCATGGTGACAGGAATAGATGGTGGGATAGGTGACCTAATAAGCTCCCTAGACCCTCAAGTAGATGGTAAATGTCTCTTTCATCACACTTATGCTGTCTTTAATTACAGAAATAGAAAATGGTTCCTGTAGGAAATTTGCCGAATAGAACAAATCCCCCCCCAAAATAGCAGTCTTTCCTAAGTGGACCACCTAGTGTTAGAGTTATTGAAGAAAGTATACTTTAGCTGTTTTCTTTTAATGTTACATTGAAAAAAAAACCAAAAAACAAAAAACCCAGCAGCGTTAAAATAGCACAACTTGCGGGAGCTTGCTTTTAGGGCACATGCTCAGTGGGGAGCCGACTCTGCTTTTTAAAATGCAGAGAAGCATTTTAGTGTTCTGCTGCACAGTGGAGGGCATGGGAAATGAGAAGATGCCGTCTCCTTTCTTCATAGGGCTTGGAAGGATGGAGCAGGAGAGTGAGGAAGACATTCCAGGTTGCTGTCAAGTACAAGCTCCAAGCAATGATGAAGGGAATTTCAAGGAGTGAGGGCCTATACACCCTGTGAGGCCAGGAGCCATTAGCGAGTGTCACATGCCTTACTGTTTTCCTACCCTTAGCACCTGGTACATAGCAGAGTCATAAGAACATTTGTTTTGTGCATGTAGGAATTAATAGGTATATGAATGGCTGATAAGCCATCGAACAGACAAGAGCTACCTGAATAAAAAGTTTAATAAAGAAATTAAACTTCCTTCTAAATGTTGCATGCATGCACGCATGAATTCCTTAATTTGCGTATCATTATTGAGTGCCTATGGTGTACCAGATAACTAAGACAGAAAAGGTCTCTGTGTTCTGGCAACTTATATTGTGGTGAGGTTGAGACAAGCTCAAGGATATTTCAGATACTGATAATTTTGATGAAGATAATAAAATATCAGGGTGAACTTGAAGAAATGAAGATCAGAGTGGCTGGAATGCAGCGACTCTGGAGACAGCTGGGACAGGGCACTCACCATGAGTGGGACCTGCTGCAGTGAGACAAAGCCTTGGGCTGTTTGGGGTGTAGTGCTGAGGTTGGCAGGATGGGCTGGTTGGTCCAGGCAGGGGCTGAGATCCAGATGTGGGGCTGTCAGAGGTGAGCAGTTGGACCTCATAGAGGAGGAGGAACCACAGGATGGGTTGATGCTGCAGGGCTGTTGGGCCTGAGGCAATGCTTAGGAAACTAGAAGAAGGTGAGGGTCACCAAGGGGTACCTAAAGGAGAGGCATGGAAGTGGGGCAAGCCTGGAGCAACAACCTGGAAGCTGGGCAGTGAGCCTGAAGGGTCTTTTTTGTTTAGCTACTTGGCAGCCATTTATGTGTTATCAGTCAGCAGGGAAGACCGACCCTGGGAAAGTGAGAGGGACCTGGCCAGGCATGTAATGCGAGTGAACAGTGGCACATCTGGTGAGAGGAGGCCCTTAGGGTCCAGGCATGGGAGCCTCATCTTCTGTCTTTCATCTTCTAGCCGGTGTTCCATGTCATGGGCTTCTCTGTCACTGGCAGGGTCCTGAATGGACCTGAAGGAGAGGGAGTGCCTGAGGCAGTGGTCACTCTGAACAACCAGATCAAAGGTGAGCAGATGCATTGATTGGCTGCTGGACAGGGCTGTTCTTGAGCAATAGAGAGCAATGGAAAGGAGCAAAACCTCAGTGGTCATGAGGACATGCTGGCTTTCTGTTTCGCACACACCTGTGTACACGTTAGGATTTACAGTGGTGTTTGACTCATTTTTTTGTTTGCATGTTTACTTCACAGTTAGAACAAAAGCTGATGGCTCCTTCCGCCTGGAGAACATCACAACAGGGACATACACCATCCATGCCCAGAAAGAGCACCTGTATTTTGAAACGGTCACAATCAAAATTGCTCCGAACACCCCACAGCTGGCAGATATCATTGCGACAGGGTAAGCTTAGTTTCTGTGGGCCTGGAAGTACCAGTGCACAAGCTGGGTAGGACATCACCCTGCATCCAGACCCGGTTGTGTTCCTGCCAAGGATCTTCATCTACTCCTTAGCATCTATCAAGACATCTAAGCCAGGTGTGGTGGTGCACACCTGTAGTCCCAGCACTTGAGAGGCTGAGCCAGTGTACCTATGAGTTTGAAGCCAGCCTGGACTGTGTAGTGAGTTCAGGGCAACCAATTCAAGTCCTGGATTACATAGACATTATCTCAAAAAAATAACCAGAAAAAGAACAGAAATTCAGGCTGCTGCCTCTGGAAGAATTGGTGATAAATCTTACAAACTTTATGAAGGTACTTATCTTTTGGATGCTTTGAAAAAAATTTCCCCAGGGGCCGGGGAGATGACTCAGTAGAGTAAGCGCTTCCCTGGCAAGCACAAGGGCCTGAGTTCAATGCCCGGTTCTGCCAAAAAAAAAAAAAAAAAAAAATTTCCCCTGCTTCAAAATTAAGGTGGGTTTGGTAAGTTAGAGAAAGATCTTCATGGTCTTTATGTCTGTGAGAACTTTCTTTACTATTCCTTGAGGACTTCAGAAGACAATCTAGCCAGGCGTGGTGGCGCATGCCTGTAATCCCAGCACTTGGAAGGCTGAGGCAGGAGAATTGTTGTGAGTTCAAGACCAGCTTGAGCTACAAAGTGAGCTTAAGGCCATCCTGAACTGCATAGTGAGATCCTGTCTCAAAAAGACATTAAAAAAAAAAAAAAGACAATCTAGTTAGTTGGTTGAAGCTGTTGGAAGATGCTTCTGGTCATTGACATTGCTCTTACTGTGGTGTGGTGTTGCTTTGTAAATGTGGGTGGGGACATTCTGTGGTGGAGTTCATGCTGTTTAGTCATCTAAAGCAATGTTGTGCCATCTGGAATTGGGTGTTTCTCACCCCTGCACAGAATCTGCAGAGTTGGGGAGCTACCATCTGTTGGTTTTTTTCCAGAACTGGGAATTGAACTCAGGCCCTTGCACTTGACAGGGAAGTGCTTATTCCACTGAGCATCTCCCCAGCCCCCTACCATCCTTTTTGACAGTGATGGGCTTGGTGTCTGGAGCTTAGAGGGTGCAGGACCTGATGGTGAGGGGCACCCGGAGCAAAGTATGTAGTCTCAACCCGTCAGGAGTGTACAGCATGGTATTGCTGGAACATCAGGTACATTGCAGGTGAAGGAAGTGACAAGGCTAGAAGGGCTGCAGGGTCAGATTGTTGACTTTTTGTACCACCCTGTTGGGACACAAGGACCTTCTCCAGGGCCCCAGAGCTGGACTGGGGTGACATAGTTTGATTGGTGTTTTTACTAGGTATGTTAGTCGATTTTCTGTTGCCATTAGTACAGACTGGGTGAGTTATGAAGAAAAAGTTTTGTACTGATACTGTGGGAGCGATGTTGGGCTACATCTGATGAATGACCTTGTGGCCAGAGGGAAGGTGCTCACATATGTACCTACTTGTCCCTCTTTATAAAGCCACTGGGATTCCCTCGTGGGACTCCATCCTAGTGACCTGATCTAATCCTAATCACCTCTCAAAGACTGCATCTTAACCAGCAAAGCTGGATTAACTTTCCACCTTTTTAATTCCTCAAACTGGGATTAAATTTGAACACATAAAGCTGTGGAGGACACATTTGTACTATATCCAAATCAGAGCAAGAGGACATTCTGGGCCATGAGGAGGATGGCTTTGAAGGGGACTGATCAGGGTGCAGGGGCTTGAAAGAAGCTGACAAGGTCAGGACAGAGTGGAAAGATTTAGGGGTTTCCAGTTTGACCCATTGTGCTACTGGCTGGAGAGAACCAGTTTAAACCACAGGGTCCAGTTTTGGCTGTGTGGATCTCTAGGGCCACTAGGTGGAGCTCTCTAATAGGTACTGCAAAGCTTGTAAATTGTGAGGCAGAACCTGGGATAGGCAAGACAGGTAAAATCAGGACATGAAGTAGTGCCAGCCCTTAAGAAGTGGGCCAGGGAGGACCTGGGGTATGGGTCACAGGAGGTAAGGAAGCAGGTTTCAGGTACAGCATAGGATGCAGTCGGAGGTCAGGGAGCTGAGCCCAGCAGAACAGTTGTCTACTGGCTTGGTCACTGAGGAGGGTCCAGTGACAATTTTCTGTAGATGAGTAGGAGTCAAGGTCAGGGAGCTGGTTCAGTGGTGAATGGGAGGTGAGGAAGCCAGTCACCTTGTAAAGATAATTCTTGGAGGACCTAAGGACTCCTTCCCTTTTATAAAAATAGCACAGCTGCTGTGGGTGAGGTACCATCATAAATATTAGGAATGTGACAAGGAACCAAACCAAACGTTAGAAAGATGGCTTCATCATACTGGGACACAGATTAAGACAAAGACTTGTGGGTGTAAATTACTATAGGAATGGTGCATGGTGCCCTGGGATCTCAGAGACTAGGAGCTCTTCATGGCCTCTGGGTTGCAGCATCCTCAGGGCTGACCCAATGGGAGCAGCATGTGCAGTGGAGTGGAGGCAGGTGGCAAGGGCAGGAGCTCTGTGGCTGTGGTCATGTTGCAGGTGACTTTGCTCCTCAATTCAGGAAGAGCTGTTAAGAGCTCTCAGTGGTACAGATTGTGACATTTCATGTTTTTAAGCTTTTTTTCTTTTCAGCTAGGAATTGGAGGGGATTTAAATGCAGACCCAGATAGGCTATAACTATTGTCCAGAGCAGATACTTAATTTTGGTGTTTGGGGAGCTAGCAGGTGAGAAGCTGATGGGTTTGATAGATGAGATGCTGTTGGGCCCAGGCCTCTTATTTGACTGGGTAGATGGAAGAGGTGGGATAAATATACTCTTCTTTTTAAAGTGGATTATTTGGATTAAAGAAAGAAAAATGACTTTTTTCTTTTTCTTTTTTTTTTTGCAGCATATTTGCCTATAGGGTCTCATTATGCAGGTCAGGCTAGGCTGGCCTTGAGCTCACTTTGTAGCCCAGGCTGGTCTAAGACTCACGATGGTCCTCTTGCCTCAGCTTCCTAAGTGCTGGGATTATAGATGTGTATCACCCCCTCTGGCAGATTTGCCTATTTCTAAATTCTGTTTTATTTTGTATTTAGGACAGGGTATACAGGGTCTCACTGGTAGTGATCCTCCTGTTTACAGCCTTCTAAGTGCTGGGATTACAGGTGTGCGCCACCACGCCCAGTCTTGATCATCTCTCAGTGCAGCAGGCAGGCCTGGAATTGAACTCCTGGTCTGTCTAAGCAGGTGCTTTAATCTGCTGAGCTATTTGGCCTGCCCTAGATTTGCCTCTTTAATACATTGGTGTTTTTAACTTTTTTTTTTTTTTTTATATATAGAAGCTAAGTACATTTATTCAGCCTACACTTGTCTAAGCGTTTAGATACAAAAATTGTGTACAGAGCTTTCACAGCCTCTACAACCATTCACCTAGGGAATGCTAAATAAAGCTGGCCATTGGTCTTCTGGTTGGGAGCCCTCCAATTTGGAGAACTGAAGTTCAGCTCCATAGGTGGGCTTGGGCATAGTGCACCTGCTGTATGACAACTGGCTCACTCCATTATTTCTGTGGCCTCCTCACCACCACTGCCTGAAAGCTCCTCACCAGACTCCTCCTCTAGTAAACAGCTTCTGGTGACAGATTTCTGGATAGCTTCCCGTTCTCTTTCATCAGTGCAGTTCTGCAACAAGATCAACAGCTGTCTCCTGTTGTACTGAATCAGGAACTTCTGACAGGTTCTAATTGTGCCTCCCATGTGTAATGTGTTGAAAAAACAAGGATAGCGGTGACCTTTTTTCTCCAAGTATGTGATGAAAGGAAGAGCTGACCACACAAGCCGACAGAACTCCTTCCAGTGTTGAAGTAGCACTATCCCCTCAGTGTAGACATTGAGGTATCGAACTGTGAAGCCAGTCAAGCAGGCGGTGGTGCTGAAAGTCCCGTGCACTTGAGCGATTGTGTCCTGTACAAGGTTGCCCAGCACTCGGTCATCCAGAGTTAGGCAGGTGTGGGGGTCATCTGACACCAATTCACAGGCAGTACGTGTGCTTGAACCACACCATGGCTTCCTCAGGGCCGGCCAGCCAGCCAGACGTGCACCTACTTTTTTCTTTTAAAAAATATTTCTCAATTTTTAAAAAGCAAACTTTTTTTGTTTCTGTTCAAATAACTATGGCATTACACTTATTTCAATATATACCATGATATGAGGTTTTGTCCAAATACATTAAACCCAGTTGAAAGAGTTTTTGGAGACACATCAATTTTTAAGGCTTATTGGTATAATTGAACTTTTTCCTACCAGCTGTTTAGTTTGTTTTTTTAAATGAAAAATCAATATACATTTGAGGTTTAAAGAACCTGGATGCTTCTCTTTAAATGAGAATGTGAGTTAAAAATAGGCCTTATGGTTGAAATATGTACAATTTAGTAAGGCACAGACTGTACCTAGAGCAGATAAGGTGATTTGTCCCCTGACAGGTACGTAGAATGAACCAGTATGCACTGTCCTTAGGAAAATTCCATCCATGTTTCCTTCTTGTCCTTTTTTGCAACTAGTACAATGCAAGTGTGGATTTTTTTTCATCTAGATCACAATTGGCAAACTTGTTTTTATAAAGAGCTAGATAATCTTCCAAGTTTTGTGGACCTTATAGTCTCTGAAAGCTATACAATTTTAAATGAATGGATATGCCTGGGTTCCTATGCGTACTCGGGTTATTTTTATATGTCATGAAATAATACCTGCTGTTGATGCCTCTGAGCCCCTACCCCCTTCAGAGTTTAAATACCATTCTTGGCTTGTATTCCATACACCAGGTAATGCGGCCCTTTGGCTGTGGTTTGTCAGCCCCTGTAGTAGACGAGCTGGGGCAAAAGGACCCATTTTTTTGATTTTTGGTGTATTTCATTTCACAGCCATTTACTATTTTGTTTGTCATTTTGCTGTTTTCTATCTGAGGTAGAGTGGTTATTCTAGCATTTAGTGTATCCCATAATTGTCTGAATCTGATGTTGTTTTTTATCTTCCTATCAGAAGGAAGAAAAGATTTTTATCTAAAATGATTGTTTAAGGTTAGAAAATACAGCTCTTAGTGAGTTAAAGAGACAAGAAAGGCCTCCAGCTGTGATTATTATTACACTTCACTACCTCAGCTGACTGAAAGTGAAGACCGTACACTGAGGGTGATGTTCTTGGTGGGTCTTTATTAGTAGGCAGAGGTGCCCGTCCTGCATTTCTCAGGGATACCTTGCAGCCCTTCCACACGTTACTGAGGTTCTCAGGCCTGAGTCAATATCTATTATTAATAGGACTTTTCAATTATAACTTGCTTTTGTGAATCCCAGTTCCTAAGGAGTTCAGTTTTAGCTTTGTATTTTTAAACTTCATTACCCTTTCTGTGCAGATCTCTCTTTTTGCTTTTATTTACACATAATACCTAATCATGAGGGAGGAAGATAGTGTTTTGGGATCCCTACCTTGTGTTATGGCCTCCTTATTGCTAGCTTAGGCTTGTAAGGTACAGCTCTTATTCTTAGGTCAGCCCTGTTCCTTTGTCAATAGTCTTATTACCTGAAACATTTTTATTTGCAGATTTTGTGAAAAGTGCTTCTGCAGTGGGGAATTACCAGATGTCACCCAGAACACACATACAGTTCCATCATAGGATCTGCTCTGTAGAAAGAAGTGCACTCCTTTCTGAAGGCTGCTTGTTAAAGCAGAAATCACTTGGGCTCTGTCTGTCTGTTCAGATTAAACTAGTCTCAGACACAAAGGCTGGACAGAGGGATGTATTTTGAGGTTGTGAAGTGCGTCTCCCGTGGTAATTGAGTTCTCATGCTGAGTGAATGGTCTTCTTGCAGATTCAGTGTTTGTGGTGAGGTGTCAATCACCCGCTTCCCTGACACGGCCAAGCAGATGAGTAAATACAAAGTGGTCCTCTCGTCTCAAGATAAAGACAAGTCTTTGGTCACCGTGGAGACAGATGCTCATGGATCATTTTGCTTTAAAGCAAAACCAGGGACCTATAAAGTCCAGGTGTGATGAGTTTTGTTTGCTTTATGTAAAATATTTGAGGGAAAACAGTGATTTTCCAAAGAGAATGAGCCAAAATGGGGCTTGAGAAGGAATATTTCAATTCCCAGCTTCTTCTTTTTCAGTCTTTACATCTTGCACGTCTCAGTTAGTGGAGTAGACAGACATCCAGCACAAAAATGCTGTAGAACTGTCTCAATCATGCTGTTTGTGAAGACTTAGAATCAGGCTGCCAATCACATTCTGCTTTCTTGGCCTCCTGGCTACTATAGAATATCCCTGAGTCCAAGAGAATATAAAAATGAGCTCTTTTTTAATGGCAGCTTAAAAATTTCCATGACCCATGGTTTTTAGGACTCTAGGTAAAATAGAGTTTCCTGTTTGTTACCCTGCTCTGGGTGGAGGACACCTGAGCAGACCCCATGCAATCCATTTAGGCAGGCAGAGACCAGAGGGAACCCCTTGTTGGTGCTCCTAGTTCAAGGGACAAGTCCTGGGCACACTTTTTTTTTTTTTTAATTTTAAAAATCTTTATTGTTTTGGTACAGGGTCTTGCTAAGCAGCTTGGACTTGTAGTAATCCTCCTCTCTCAGACTCCCCAGTGCTGAGATTGCATGCATACCCAGTGTTCTGGGCCCTGTGTGGCATGCAGTACCAAAGATAGAACCTAGTTCCTTGTGCTTGCCAAGCAGGCACTTAGACTGCCAAGCTATCTCCCAGCCTAATCTGGGCACTCTTGCACCAAATGAGCAGGTGGCAGGACAGCCAGAGGTTGGCCACTGTGCCTTCCAATGCAGTGGCCTTGCCTGCTGCTATTGCCGTGTCTCTATAAATCCGAGGCTCTTGTCCATCAGGTCCGTTGCTGCTGCTTCTCTTTGGGGAAGAGCAAAGCAGGGGATGAATAGGATAAGGTTCCCTGATGACCACTCTTTCCTGGGGTGCTAGGCAGGAGAATTGTGTTCTCCCTGAACTCACATGACAGTGTAGGGTGGGTTGACAGCTGCCTTACTTACATCTGCCAGTGTTTTGTGAAGATGACTCCATTGCCACACTCTATTGGAAGCATGATAAAGGACTCTCCCAAAGAAGGGCAGTTCTGTGATGTTTTCCCTAGTAAGCTAGACTAGGTGAGCAGTGCTTCCCGACCTTTCTTGGGCTAGGAAGGCCACATAGAAGAAGAATGAGTAAAAAGTGAAAGGAAGAAAATGACTGGATTCTACCAAGAAGTTGTCTGTGTAGTGTTGCCACATTCATAGCTAATGTTGTGAGGGAATTAATGCTAGAAAAGGGGCTGGGAGTAGTGTGATTTCCACCAGTGTGCAGGTGGCTCTGTGCCCTGGAGAGCTACAGCAGATTACACTTTTACACATATCTGTGGGACTGTTGAAGGCTGTTTTTTATATCTGAGTAGAAATGCTTTTTCTTCCCTCAGGTTGTTTGTGAATTTGTTTTCATTATAAAACTAGACTTGGAAATGAATGTTTGTTCGTGACAATCTGCGGACTTCTGGGCCCAGATGAATGCTGTAGCACCCAGGAGTCATGGGGGGGACTAGTCCCCACATACCCTCTCATGTCATCCATGTGTTTCTGCAGGTCGTGGTTCCTGAGGCTGAGACCAGAGCAGGCCTGATGTTGAAACCTCAGACCTTTCCTCTTACTGTGACTGACAGGCCAGTGATGGATGTGGTCTTTGTGCAATTCTTGGCATCTGTTTCTGGGAAAGTCTCTTGTTTGGGTAAGATGTCAGTTGAAAGTAGGAATAGAGAGTTCCAAAGAAGTGGGTGGGTGGGACAGGACTGGTGTTTCTCATTGGGTAGTGTTCAAGGCAGTTGCCATCCTATGGAGGGTTTTGACATTCTGTGTGATGCATACCAAGTTCTTTCTGAATTATTGTCATAGTAATTACCAAAACATTGTCCTGTATATTTTGGCCTGGGCTCTCAAAGGAGCCCATGTTTTTCCACTCCTCCTTCAGACCTAGGTTTTAGTTCTAGCTCTTATCTTTTGAGTGCTAAGCCCCTTCAGGATATATGTATGTATTTTTTTTTTTTTAATTTTATGTATTTGGTACAGGGTCTCACTACATAGCTTGGGCTGGTAGTGATCCTCCTGTTTGCAACCTCCCCAGTGCTGGGATTATAGGTGTGCGCCTCCATGCCTGGACTCAATGTACCAATTCAGTGTACCCAGGGGCGGGTCTGGTGCAGCATATTGTGCTAGGGAATTGAACCCTGGTCCTTGCATTTGCCTAAGCAGGTGTTTAGTCTGCTGAGTTATCTCGCCAACCCACACTGGAAATTTTTAATGAGGCTTAAACTTTGTTAAGAGGCAGTGTAGTACAGTGGTTAAGAGTACAGTCTCTGAATCCAGACTCCTGGGGCTTCATCCCCAGCTGTGTGATTGAGTTAGGTTGTTTAACCCTGTGCTTTTGAGCCCCCTGTCTGTGGTAAGGAGATAATGCCAGTAGCTTCCTCATGGAGTAGTTGTGAGGATCAAGTGAATTAGTTACCCTGGGAAAAGTAACTGGCATTTAGAGGGCTATCTCAGGCTTTGCTACTGCCAGTGGTGTTACTGTTGTGACACTGTCATGTCTTAGCACCTCTGTTCTTTCTTCCTACTGTTGGTGCTGTGTAAATGCCACCCCTACTTCCTCCTGTCTCAATATATTCTCAGTGAATGTTGGTTTTCTTTCTTTCCTTCCCTCCAACTTGAAGAGGGGTATGTAGTGGGCCCTTTTCTGTGTTGTCTTCATTGCCGCTTGCACAGGTGACTGTCTGGAATCATGTTGGTGCACCTTAGCTCTGAAGAAGCCCTGGGTGCTGCCTGTCAGAGACCAGGGACAGTGAGCAGCGCACATCCCAGAGTGAGTATGTGCTGTGCTTTGGGATGCCATTCACATGAGGCCTCCTGTCTTTCCCTGCAGATACCTGTGGTGACCTGCTGGTGACCCTGCAGTCTCTGAGCCGCCAGGGCGAGAAGCGCAGCCTCCAGCTTTCTGGCAAGGTCAACTCTATGACTTTCATATTTGACAATGTGCTCCCAGGAAAATACAAAAGTAAGAGCTGAGTGCAGCACTTCCTGTCTCTGTAAAGTTTTCCAAACATAGCTCTCAAATTGTATCACAGTGGTGTACTGCTCCTTGTCAGTGATCTTGAATATGCATTGTGTAACATTGGTGGTGGCACAGGAGTCCAGGCTCTGTGAACTGACTGCTACCCTGTTCTAGCTGCTCATTAAATTTGGCAGTTTGGAGAGGCTGTGGGTGTGTGAACCATACCACTTCTGTGCTTTGGCAAGTCCATGTACTGTTTCTGAGCCTCCGTTTTCTCCTTTTGCATCTGTTTTAGAGAAGGTACCCTGACTCACACCATTTTATTTCTCAACAGCAGAAAGGAATGTGACATTGTCTTCATGTGTTAACCTGTTAGTCCTGTGTGCCATTGGCAAATTAACTTGATCCCTGAGTCTCTGGTTTCTCATCTGTAAAATGGGAGTCTTATAGCCTTTCTGCAGAATCTAAGGCTGAAAGGAATGAAGCTCATGAGGCCCTCTGCACAGTGCCTGGTCAGGAGCAGGGACATTCCATGATGGGTGGTTCCCTTTCTCTGCGCTTCCCAGAAATTCATTCTTGCCTGGACTTGTACTTTTTCAAAGATCAGCTCAGAGCTGCTGTCAGTGAATAGCTGATAAAGTGGACTTCTACATCAGGGAAGCACAGAGTACTGCACAGGAGCTGACTGCCTATTTTCATTAGAATATAGCTATGTCTGTGTTTCAGTGTTGACCATAGCTGCAGAAGAACTTCAGTGGCAGAGTAGAAGGTCCACAAAGTCTGTGGCCTCAAACTACAAATAAGATGATATTGCCTTCCTGTAGCCTCAGCATCTCAGGAAGCTGAGGCAGGGTATCCTTGGAGCCAGGATCTCGAAGTCAGCTTGGGGGCCAGAGAGAGACATCTCAAAAAAAAGAAAATACTTGAAAACATTTATAAAAAGTCTGCTAACCCTTCAATGTTTTATTTGCAGCCTGATATTTTTGGCCTATTTGGATTTCTTTGTTGGTTATATTCATGGATGTTTTCCTTAAGTAGTAACTTTTTCCAAGCATTCCCAGCTGTGTGTGTGCATATATATCTGTATACGTGTGCACACACACTTTCAAAGTTAGCATGTTGCAGTTTTCCCGGTGGGATGCATTTGTCAAGGGCTCTGTGCCCACGTGTCTATCTGCTGTGTTTTCTTTGCAGTCAGTATCATGCATGAGGATTGGTGCTGGAAGAACAAAAGTCTGGAGGTGGAAGTGCTGGAAGACGATGTGTCGGCGGTAGAGTTCCGGCAGACAGGCTACATGCTGAGATGCTCCCTTTCCCATGCCATCACTCTGGTAGGTGTGGCTTTGTGAGGAGTCTTGCTTGGAGAAAAGCATGTCTTGTAGAAATTGCCAAGATGGGCCAGGGAGATAGCTCGGTGGTCTGAGTGCCTGCCTTGCAAGTGCGAAGACTTGACTTTGATCTCCAGTACCACATGCTGAGCCGGCCACTGAAATGGGGCATGGTGGCGTACACTTGTAATCCCAGCGCTGGGGAGGCTGAGACAGACAGGATTACTACAAGTCTGAGCTGCATAGCATGACCTTGTATCTGCCAAATAAATAGATAAATTTTAAACATTTAAAAAAATTGCCAATACGATTATAATTTTGTCCAAATCAGAACTCCCTTTCTACTGCTTGATTTGCCAACTTGTTAGGGAAGGCACAGTTAGGAAGGATTTAAAATTCCTTGGTGTAGGGGGCAGGGGAGATAGTTCAGTGGTATAAGCGCCTCAGGTCCTGAGTTCAATCCCTGGTACAGAGAGGAAGGATGGAAGAAAGGAAGGATAAAATACAATAATTGAAATTAAAAACGAAATCCATATTGTAAAGATAGCTGTGTTTAGTAGGGGATTTCCTTGTCTTGGCCCAGTATTAAATCAGACAATTTGGGAAGACTACTGGTTTGTAAACCCCACCACTTTTGTGCTTTGGCAAGTCTACTGTGTCTGAGCCTCTTGTTTTCTGTGCAAGCATGGACCATAGAAGCCCTTTCACAGTGGCAGAGAGGCTTCTGTGAATCTCTTTAAGTCTTTAACACTTCCTTTGTGTACACTGCTGTTGATTATTAAGAAAGCCAGCTAAGTTCTCCAAACTGTTGATTCTCGGGCAGAGAGCAGATGTGTTCTCTTACTGGCTATACTGATCTGCTGGACTGCCAAATGGATTCCAGGGAAGGTAATGCCTGTACTGTTTACTTAAAAGTTTAATATAATTTTTGATGTCAAGCAGTAGCAAATATACTTGTCAGAGTCTAGTAGATAAACTGAGGCAAATGGTAATTAAGTGATTGTTACTTTTTTTTTTTTTTTTGTGGAACAGTGAATTGAACTCAGGCCCTTGTGCTTGCCAGGGAAGCACTTATTCCACTGAGCCATCTCCCTAGCCAAAGATAATTACTCTTTTTTTTTTTTAGTGATTGTTTGTGATAGACATGGGAGGAATTGCAACTGGTGTTCCTAGTGCCAGCCTACTGTTCCAGCTGCTATCAAAAATGCCAAATAAATGGCCTTCTTATAGGAAATGTGATAAATAATGTTGAGTTGAAAATAAGCAGTAGGCTTCCTTTCTGTCAGCCTCTCGGTGGAGTTTTGCTTTCCATGGACTAAGATCCATATTCCTTAACGGTGGCCTAGCTCCCCCCCTTGCCTCCTGCTTCTCTGCTCTTGAGGCCTGGTCTTCCCTAGTGGAACACCATGCTGCTCCTGCGTTGAGCCTTTGCACGGTCAGGCCCCTCTGCTGGGGTGGGGTAGGGGGTGTGTCCTGTGCAGAAATGCAGGCTGGCTGTTTTTTTCTCATCATGCATCCCCACTGTCACCTGCTCAGGAGAAGGTGGCCTGAGACTAGAATGCTCAATAACCATGCATGGTGATCATTGTTTGTCCTGTTCCCTGTTTATTTTCTTCTTAGCTCTGCTGCCTTCTAGCTGAAATCACTAATTTATTTGTTGACTCATCAAACGTCTGATTTTCTGAATTAAAAGGGAAGCCTGCTGAGAACAGGAGCCATGCCAGTGCCTCCCAAGGCCCAGCCTTGTGGCTGTCACATAGCAGGTGCTCAATAAATATTAGCTGACTGAATGAAAGGAGCATGTTTGTATTGGAAGTTTTTGAAGGTTTTTAATTTTCCTCTGGCACCCAACTGCACAAATGATTAATGGGCAAAACAGATGAGTGGTTCAGAAACAGAAATATTATTAATCATCATAGTGTCTCCGTCTCCCCCACTAAGTCATTGTATTGGCTCTGATCCCTCAGGAATTTTATCAGGATGGAAATGGACCTGAGAATGTGGGGATTTACAACCTTTCCAAAGGTGTCAACCGCTTTTGCCTGTCCAAGCCTGGTAAGTCTGGAAGGATTGATGGGCCACAGTTAGAAAGATGGGGAGGTGGCAAGGATGGTTTCGAAGGCATTTTTCCCATCTTTGTTCTGTTGCATGAGGCTGTCAGTTTGGACTGTATTCCACACAGACCTGTGGAGGGAACAATGTTGGAAGCTACACTTGGTTTTACGGCTTTATACTTGGTTTTAAACCTTCAGAAGCTTTTGCCCTTGGCCAGTGACTTCTTCACAGGCCCTTTTCTTTTTCTTGTTTTTTTTCACAGTGCATAAATTCATTTATTAGTAATGTGTAAAATCTGTCAACTTTTTTTTATTAGTGCACATAATAATTTTTTTAAACTAAATTGTCTCCCACCTTGCTGAAAATTCTTTATGTTCTTGCTGTCCCTTTTAATTTTATTGAGATAGTTTGCAGGTTATAAAATTCATCCTTTTGGGGGCCATTTGGCTGCTTTGTGGTAGAACATTTAACTAGCATGAGTGAGGCCCTGGGTTTAATGACCAACGCCCCCAAACTGAAAATCACCCATATAAAATGCACAGTAATTCTTAGTAAACGTGTCAAGTTAAACAGCTGTTGCTATGGTCCAGTTTTAGAACTATTCTCACCTCCAGTAGTGTCCTGTGTTCTTTTGATAGTTACTTGCTGCTTCCAGCCCTAGGCAGCCACTAACTTTCTGTCCCTGTAGTTTTGCCTATCCTGGGCCTTTTATATAAATAATTCCTGATATTTAAATGGCGTCACATAATACTGGTATTTTGTCTGGCTCTTTTTATTTAGCATGTTCTACAGCTCATCCACATGCATGAAGAGTTTGTTCTTTTTGTTGCTGAATAGTATTCCAGTGGGTGCATTGTGTGTCTTTATCACATTCTGCGTGTCCAGTTACCAGTGAGTGGGTGTTTGGGTTGTTTCCATTTTTTTGGCCATTTTAAATAATGTTCTGTGAAGGTTCTTGTATAAGTTTTTATATCCATATTTTTTTTTTTTTTTTTTTTTTTTTTGAGGAACTGGGGATTGAACTCAGGCCCTTGCGCCTGTCACAGAAGCGCTTATTCCACTGAGCCATCTTCTGGTTCTATATCCATATATCCATATGGATCTTCCTATATCCATATGTTTTTGTTTTTATTTGAATTTGAAAATAATCCTCAGTGGAATTGGTAGATCATATCATAAATTTATGTGTAATTTTTTTAAAAGCTACACACTGACTTCTCAAGAGGCTGTGCCACCTGCTGTTCGCACCAGCAGTGCACACAGATTTCTGTTGCTCCAGGTCCTTGCTGACATCTGCTGGTGCCTGCTTGGTATTGATGGTCCTTGGTAGACTGGAAGTGGCATCTCGCTGTGCTTGTGCGTTGCATTTTCCTGGGGCAAGTTCAGTGGCTCCATTTGGTTCTCTAAAATACAAAATCCTACCTTGACTTTGAGTTCCCATGTGTCATAGCCCCGAACACCACTCTCCACTCTAGCCTCTCCTTGTTTTGGTGGTGCTGAGAACTGAACTGAGGGCCTTCACACTGAGCTACATATATATACCTTTTTGCTTTTTGAGGTAGGGTTTTACTAAGTGGGTAAGTTACCCAGGCTGGCCTTGTCACCCTTGTGCCCCGTCTTGGGAAACTTCCTTTGTGCTTCATTGGCCAGAGTGTGTCACATGATCACTAGTAACTGCAAAAGAATTCTTGAGTCGGTTAATTTGTTGCTCGAGGCTGGACACTGCCAGTCTATAGGTAATCAGCGTCTTTTTTTGAGGGAGGAAGGACAGTTTTCTTGATATCAGAGAACTGGCCAGCCTATACATACATGCCTGTCCTCCTACTCTCCCACCATGTTCTGTACCTGCCGTGCCTTCTCATAGCTAGTTCCTGGTTCCACATTGCTCTCCCCAGAGGGTCGGTCCTCCAGTAAGCCTCCCTTGTCACCCTCCCGGTCACAGGGCTTAGCTCTGTTCCCTTGGTTGATAACGTCAGTGACGATGAAACACTGATGTCTCTGCAGATGCTAAGTCCTGTGAAGACAGGACCATAGTTGGTTAACTGTCTCCTGTGGGCTGCCTCTGGCATGGTCCTGGGCTGGAACAAGAGTACTGTCAGTGTTTGTTGAATGAAAGAACAACAGAATGAATGGAGAAAGTCCTTTTATTTTTCTGATGGGAGCCACACAGTGGCCTCCTCAGTGAAGAAAACAGCTGAGTGGCTTGAACTAATTGCACATTTTGTGGGAATATGGCCAGTGATCATTTAGGGGAATACTTAATACTTTGCTTTTTCTGGAATTGACTATCCATCCCTCTGGCAAATGAAGCCCCTGATCCGAGTATCAGTCTACGGGCTTGTGGTGTAAAAGTACTTTTTTTCTCCAGGACTCTGATGGTTTTCTGGGTCTTCTGCTGCTCTCTGCCCCTTTTTAGGCATATTCATGGGAGGGATTCCATGTGGTTACTATTTTTTTTTTTTTTTGAAATCTTTTTTTATTCATTTATTTGGTTCATGATCTCTATACACCTTGGACTCCTAGTCATCCTCCTCTCTGGGCCTCCCCAGCACTGGAACTACAGGCATGTGCCACCATGTGGGTGTCAGTGGCTGGCACAGAATACCTGAAGTTCTTGGGCTGACATAGTGTGTAGTGCTGAAGATCAAACCCAGGTCCTTGTGCTTGCCAGGTGGGCACTTAGGCCACTGAGCTATCTCCCCAGCCCACCATTTGGGTCTTTAGTAGAATTTTTTTTTTTTTTTTTTTTGGGTACTGGTGAATCAAACTCAGGACCTTATCCTGGCCAGGCAGGCACTTATATCTCTGAGCTATCTCCTTGACCCTAACAGAATCTTTTGGCTGGCTCAGTTCTTTTTTGGCTGGCTCAGCCTAACAGTTTTTTAAGAAGAAAAATTCTCAATCTAATTTGAAAGGGGAAAACGTTCTCTCTCTCCCTCTCTCTCTCAATCTAATAAGTGGTAGGTTGATTTATAACAGCTGCTCTGGACAGTTAAAGTTGGTTTACGTGAGGAGTTATGTAACTCTGAACATGATGTACATGACAATTAGAAGTTGTTATGGCAAGAGAAAAGCTACAGCTGGCTTGCTGCAGCCAGCACAAAAGCAACTAGAGGACAGTAGGGGAAGTGGAAGGATCAGGACAACTCCTTAAGATACTAAGAAAGGAATATTCTGAACTGGGGTGAAAGACCAGGATGCATAACTACAAGTATTTTGACTCCAGCCCTGGCTTGTGAGCAGAATGAAAAAGGACAGTTGAAGCAAACAGGCAGTTTTGTAAAATTTCTCTTAAAAACCCTAAAATTTTTATTAAAATCTGTACTTTTAAAAAATTAATAGATCAAAAAGCCTGCTTTAATCACATGCTCATTGCACCAGAGAATAACCCCAGTACCTCTCCCTGATGGTGCCATGCTCACATTGACCAACCAGCTCCCTCTTCTAAACCCAGATGTGAACAGGCATACATGTGAGGCTCAGGAAGGCTGCTGGTGCTGTGTGTCTACCCATTAGCTGTCCCGTGTCCATGGAGGAAAAATGTGTGCTTTGTACTTGCTTAGGAGTGAGAGTGTTAGGTTAGTTTGTGCAGATGTAAGCTGTGCATTATGGACAAGGGAAGTTCATGCTTTCATCAGGCTATGAAGTGGATGGGCCATTGGGAAGGTGTTATAACAGGCAGTAGGAGATGTCTGCCTGCACTTTCTGCTCCATTGTTGCTGATCTGCAACATATTTGAGTTTTTTTTAATACAAGCTGACTTTGGATTCCAAATGTTGGCATTGTTTACTGTAATGTTTTGGACGCCATTCTCCAAAAATTACTTTTGATTTCCTGTCTGTAGGTGTGTACAAAGTGACCCCACGCTCCTGCCACAGATTTGAGCAAGCCTTCTACACATATGACACGTAAGCCTGGGGATTGACCACTGTGTAGCAATGTGTGCATGCAGTGGGAGAGGGTAAGGTAGTTGTCCCTTCACCAGAGAACAGGGGAACTTTCTTTTCTCTGGAGAGCCAAGGTTTGGTATTAGAATGAATTTCTGGGTAAGATAAATTACTGCAGAAGTGGAGGTAGAATCCTTCCAAAGAGTTCTGTAAAGTTGGGACAGGAGACCATGTTTATAAAGTTCTTTAAATATAATCTTGGTTGAATCTTGCAGCCTTTGCTGCTGGGAATATCTCAGCTCAAGTCTGCTTGTTTATGCTTTTACAGATGGAATTGGAAAGGTAAATTTTTGGGGTCTAGCATTAGTTTACCTTTCAGAGACTTGTATAGGCTTCCCGAATCCTTTTATCCCACTCTCAGTGCCATTTCCTGCAGTGTAGCTCAGGACGGGGTGTGTTCCTGCAGTGGGTGCTGGGGGTATTCCTGGGAGAATGATGAGGTGGTGTTCCTAGTAGATTTTTTCTACTTCTCTGACTTATAGGTCTTCACCCAGTATCTTGACATTGACAGCCATTCGCCACCATGTCCTTGGAACTATCACCACTGACAAAATGATGGATGTCACTGTTACTATCAAGTAAGACAAGTGCAGACTGAGAGTGGGAGGTGGTAGACAAACCTAGGCAGTTCTCTAGAAGACTTTCGGAAAATTATTTCTGATTTCTTACTTTGAGGTGTTTATATAAATAGCCTTCCTATATATTACAGCCATAAATTCACAGGAGCCTGGGTCTCCTTTTATGATTAAAGAATTAACTGTGAGTGAGGAGGAGCCTTCCGACAGTTTGATTCTGAGTCTTAAATTTCTCTGTGAACTCTTTTTTTTTTTTCTTGATTTTTCTTTAATCAGTTGCCTATAATACACTATTAGGAACCTTCTTAAAGGCATCTAACCTATTCTTCTGTTGTACCACTTGGTATGGGAAAAAATTCTCTGGGGTTCATCGTATTTCAGGCACTTTAACAAATTCGAAAAGAATTATCTATTTTTTGCTATACCTTTTCTTGGATGATTTTGAAATAGAGATGACACCTGATGAAAGAAGGGTTGGGAGAAAAAAAAGTCTTTAAAAGCAGTCCCTTGCTGTTTGTCGTGTTCATGTGTATATTGCTTCTAAGCAGATTTTCTGGGGTGGGGTAGAGTTCTTCTGGTACCCTAATTTTCTCGGGATGTGAGTTTGAGTTTGGGTAGCATGGTGGTTTTTGTTGAATGGAATGGAGCACTGTGTAACTTGCTGCCTCCTTGCTCCAGTTAAAGCCACCTTTCAGCTGTGTTTCCATTTTTCTGTGCAGTACTTCTGTATGTCTCTGTCACGAATGCAGAAAATACTGTTGGGAGCTTCAGGGTGGTTAGGTGCCTAGGTAGGTGGCCCAACATGCTGCCCCTGTCTCATGGAGCTTACTATCTCCTGCACAGGCAGACATAGAACTGGAAATTCAGTTATGCCGAGAACTTTGAATTAGACCTTGTGCTGAGCACATACAGGAGGTGTAGGCTGGTAGGGCCCAGGCCTTGTATAAGGCTTTGTCTCATGGACTCCACTGATGTGTTTTAAATATAAGGGTGACCTTTTGTTCCAAAAATTTCCCCATGGCTACTGAGTGGAGAACAGACAGACGAGGCCCAGAAGAAGGAGTCAGCTGAGGTGGGGTTGGGAAGGATGCAGAGGCAAGTGAGAGCTATCACAGCCTCCACCCACCATCTGTCTAGCCAGTCTCAGCAGAGCCAGTGGAAGTGGAGTGCAGGCAGCGTATGGGTCAGAGATGTTGAAGAGGCTGAACTGACAGGATGTGACAGTAAATGGTCCTTGAGGTTAGGGAGGGAGAAGTCACGCTTCTGACTGAAGCCTGTGGTTTCTGACGACAGTTAAAAGGATTGGGTTGATGGCTCTTCACAGACTTGTTCTGTAGTGTTACCTCCCTCAGAAGTGGCAGCTCTATTTTCTTAGCTGTTACTTGGTTCTTTGTCTTTCACACCTTCTAGCTAGTCAGTTCCTCAGCAAACCCTTGACTTTATATCCTAACACATTGCTGTCATACTGTCTTGTAGTTCACCACAGTGACTTGCCTGGGTTTTGTTTCCTGTCATTGTGTTGTTCCTCTATGGTAGAAAACAATCCCTTCTACTAAAGTCTCAGTGACTTCCCATTCCACCCAGAGTGAAGTCCAAGGCCCCAGCCCCAGTGTAAAGCATCTGGCACTCTGTCCTTCACATCCCCAGGATGTGAGTTCCCTGTGGTCAAGAAGGCTGTTGGTTTCCGTGAGTACTGTGTCCTCAGTGCTAGAGCAGTCCCTGTGTATTCTCAGTGTAGGCGGACCCAGAGTGAAAGTGATGGCAGAGAGCACTGGGCTGCGAGGAGCAGATGTGAAGAGTATTCTGTTTTAGGCAGCACTAAGGAGTTGTTTTTATTTTTTGGTAAACTGTATTTTAAAACAGAAGACCATTGTGTCATTGTAAGGTTTTTAAGTCACTGCATGCAGAAATGTTGAATTCCTGCTGACCATGAGGAGGCACAGCTGAAGCCCACAGCTGCCCTGCCTGTTGCAGGTCGTCCATTGACAGTGAACCAGCCTTGGTCTTGGGCCCTCTGAAGTCTGCACAGGAACTGCGGAGGGAGCAGCAGCTGGCAGAGATCGAGACCCGAAGGCAGGAGAGGGAGAAGAATGGCAAAGAAGAGGGGGGCGATGGAAGGGCCAAGCCCCCTGGGCAAGAGATGGTAGATGAGTTGCATGGCCCCTTCTCCTATGATTTCTCCTACTGGGCCCGGTAAGCTTGCTCCTGCTTCATTCGCAGTATCCTCTGTTCTGTGGGGACAGAACCTGCTAAACTAAATTGTTCCAACCTTTTAGGTCTGGAGAGAAAATCACTGTTTCCCCGTCATCTAAGGAGCTGCTTTTCTATCCCCCTTCCATGGAAGCTGTGGTCAGCGGAGGTCTGTGTCCACTCTGTGAGCAACTGTCACTGCTTTGTGCTTCCTTCTGCATTTAAATATGGCATGTTGGGCTGGGGAGATAGCTCAGTGGAATAAGTGCTTGCCTGAAAGCACAAGGTCCTGAGTTCAATCCCTGGTACCACCAAGAAAAAAAAAAATCAATGAATGTGTGGCTGTAGTTGAAGTAGCTTTTACAGAAGGGATTTTATTTCCTTGGGTGTAAATGAAAGCAAATTCACCAAATGTTCAAGTTTGAGATTAGTCTTTCTTTGTATGTTTGAACTGTTTATGGGCTTTCTGTTCTTTGGCAGAGTGTGGTAGAAAGTGTTTTCTCGGAATGGTTGCCACTGGTTGTGTGTGTGCGTGTGCATGTGTATTACTGGGAATTGAAGCCAGGCAAATGCTGTACCACTGAGCTACACCTCTAGTCTTTTTCCAGTCATATGGGTTTGTTAGATTGTAGGCATTGGTGTGATTCCTCTTTGAGACTTGGTGTGTTGGCATCAAGATACCTGGTGGGTGTCCTGACTGTTGGGCTGGGAGATGGAGTGACACTGCCGAATCTGCTGCCCTAGGGCTTTGCCCGTTATCCATAGCCAGAGGTATAGTGAACACCCACTCTGTTTTTGGTTCTTCTGCTGAGGTCTTTGCCTTTCAGGAATGGAGAGAGGTCCCAGATGCATCTGGGGAACTTTCTTGGTTCTAGCTTCTTGTATCTAATGTCCTAGTTCTAGGTACTCTTAGGGAAAATCCTAAATTAGCCACTTCTCTCCTTTTGCAGCTTAGTCCTATGGTTGTGACTGTTTTTCCCTTTCTAGAAAGCTGCCCAGGGAAGCTGATTGAGATCCATGGAAAGGCAGGCTTGTTCCTGGAAGGCCAGATCCACCCAGAATTGGAAGGAGTTGAGATCGTCATCAGTGAAAAGGGGGCAAGTTCACCCCTGATCACTGTCTTTACAGATGACAAAGGTGCCTACAGGTAAGGCCCTGAGTAAGGAACTAGTTCCTGGGACCACTGGGACCCCTTTGAAGAAGCTGGGCACCTGGGCCTCCTGGGGAAGGCAGTGCCTTCTCCAAGATTGGAAGTCAAGCAGTTGGCAGCATTCTGCTTTTTATTACTCAGTGTTGGCCCCCTGCACAGTGACCTGGAGTACACTGTGACCTCGCAGAAGGAGGGCTACGTGTTGACTGCAGTGGAAGGAACTATCGGAGACTTTAAAGCTTATGCCTTGGCTGGTGTAAGCTTCGAGGTAACAGTTTTCAGAACGCTACTTCATTGGAGTGTAACAAAGATAGGAAAACTGCATAAAATCTGTCTAGTTGACATTCTACATGTGACTATACCTCAACAGTATCATCACTATAAAAATAGCATGACCATCACTTCCAGAGGTTCCTCCAGGCCCTGGTAGTCCCTTTCTGCTGCTGTTACCTGCTGTCAGCCTCTGCTGGTTCGTTTGCATTGTCTAAGGTTTTTATATAGATAGAATTGCACGTAATTTACTTGTCTTCGGTCTGGCTTCTCAGCATAGTGCTGAGAATGTCGACCTTCACGTGGTCACCTACATTCCAGGAAGCATTTTAAGCCATCATCCTTAACTATTCTGTGTGTAAGGATGCAGAATGTTTCTGTGGTGGTGTGTGAAGGCTGTCTCTGGCAGCTAGTCCTGCTAGAGAAGAGACATGCTGTGTATTCTACACTGTGGGTCTAGGAATCTTTATGTATGAATATTTATAAACTACCCATGAAAGGAAAAGAATGACATACTACATTACATGAAAATTTGAAATTTGATGTTGTTTAGTGTATTTTAAACCAGACTAAAAGATACTCAGGCTGGGAAGAACTATTTGTACCATAAGGAATGTTGCTCGCCTATTAGGAACTCCTAAAATGAATGAGGAAGGGACAACCCAGAGGAAAAAATAGTGAGCAAAGGATATAGGTAGGCACTTCATGGAAGTAATGCAGTGATTAACAAACATGAGAGACTTGCGTGAGTTTAGTGTCATTGAGGAAATGCCAGTGAGACCACTGTTTGGGGCTAGATATGCAGATATGCGGTAATTACGCCCATGTCTTTTTTTTTTGGTGAATGTTTTCCCATGCATAGGGAATTATGTGGCTGTAAGTGGAACAGCCTCTTTGAAATGTGATTCAATTATATCTTTTCAGATTTAGAGTATACATACCTAAGAATTCTTGCGGATTTTTTGCTCAGGAAAAGAGAGAGACAGCAGTAGAGAAATACATGTTGGGAGCCATTCAGGTTGTGCCTTCTTTTGCACTGCTGGAACAGGCAGCCTGCTATGGATTGCTGACCCCTACTTCAGCGCGTTTGTCGGCAGGAGCTTAGCACCAGTGAGGCAGAGCTATATGCTGGTGGGAGAGGTGAGCTAGCAGCAGTTTTTGAGGAAGAGTTTGTGCAGCATATCATTTCATGTTTCATCTTCTTCCCCTTGGGTAAATTTGCCAGTGTATCAACATTTATAACTGATGAAATTTGTGTGAGCAAGGAGTCCTGGAAGGTTCCACAGCAACTTGCTAACATTAGTTATCCATGAGAAGGAACTGTTGTACATCCTGCCCCTATGAATAACAATGAAAGACAAGTGCAGGGTGTCTCACAGTTTAGTGGGGTATGGTTCCATTCCCAGTACCACAAAACAAAAAACCTAGTAATGTTCTGGCCCATGAAATGACTCTTGAGACTGACATCACTCTGTCTCGCCTTCTCATCACCAGATAAAAGCTGAAGATGACCAGCCCCTCCCTGGGGTTCTCTTATCTCTCAGTGGTGGTGTGTTTCGTTCCAACCTCTTGACTCAGGACAATGGCATTCTGACCTTCTCAAACTTGGTAATGTGTCTGTAATTTATTGCCTGCCTGTCTTCCCCTAGAGGTAGCTGGGCCATAGACTGAGGAGTGACTTTTGTTTTGCTTGACACAGAGCAGAAGGCCACCATGGAGTAGTTTAAATGTCTGGGAATCACATCTAATTAGTATTGCTCCTGCTAGAGCTTCCTGCTGCTGATTCGTGTTCCTTTCCACACTCTTGTTTTCTGGTTACCCACTTGTCACCAAAGCAGGATAATTACTCTGGCCACCGTGTCTTTGTTTAACTGTGGGATTCCATTATTTATAATGTTAAGTCCTTGCTGTGGTTAGTGTGTTTTTTGTGTGGTGAGAGGATGGCACTGTTGTGCATTGAGGATGTCATCCAAGGCCCTGGCTGGTGGGGATTACCTCTCTGCTTACTTGCTGAGTCATATCAAGCCAGCTTGTTCATTCACAGAATTCTAGCTGACTTTTGCCTCCGATCTGTGGCAGGCATGTGATGACGTCAGCTGCAGTTGCTAAGAGTTGTACTGTACTTATCAGGATGCTTGTGTAACCATTGGTAGCAGAGAAGGGGTTACCATCCTGTCTGTCTGGGAATCCCTGAGCTCTGGTGACATGATTGGGCCCACTGTGACTTTCCACTGCCTTAACACTGCCTCTGGGCTTGTGTGCTTGCCCTCAGAGCCCTGGCCAGTACTACTTCAAGCCCATGATGAAAGAGTTCCGCTTTGAGCCATCCTCACAGATGATTGAAGTGCAGGAGGGACAGAACCTGAGGATCACTATCACAGGGTACCGGACAGCCTACAGGTGGGCACCTTGTCTCTGCTTCTACCGGGGTAGTGGTGAGTAGCACTCAGACTCTCTTACTCAGGAATGCACCCGAGGCCTCACACTGGTGGGATTTGGGAAGAAGGGAGTTGTGGTGAGATATGAGGTCAGAAAATTGTGCCCATTTCTGTTTCAGTGTGGTACACAGTCAGAATCTTCCTGTTCTGATCCACAGTGAGCCTGTTGAGTTGCTAAACAATTTTATTTATTTATTTATTTTAAATTTAAGCTTGATTAAATTTTCAAAGAGAGAAATACATTTGTTTGGGTGCAACTTCAGAATGTTGAAAAGAATACACAGTGTATTTTCCTCCTGTCCTGTCTCTCAGTCATCTTCATTCCCTTCCAGAGACTTCTAGTGTTGCCAGCTTTTCTGGATACTTCTGGAGGCAGGGTATACAAATACCACTGTAGGTGCTAGCCCTGCCCTGGTGGGCAGGTAGATACCTGCAGGCCCTCACACGTGTGTATGTGTGTGTGTGTGTGTGTGTGTGTGTGTGTGTGTGTATGCACATGCATATACCTACAAAAGCACTATAGATGAGTCATCAGAAAGCCTAGGTTTACAAAAGCAGACTGTTTGCAATGAAATGAAAAATTCTCTTGAATTAATTTCATGTTAATGAATGCTTCATTATTTAAAGGTTAGCAAGATTATAAAGTTTAGCCTTTTAAGTTAGGATTTTCTGGAGAAACCTTTAAAATGTATGAGATAAGAAATTGGAAGCAGTGTATCCTGTAGGCAGGAAGGCTGGATTTGGATGTGGCCCACACATAGCTGAGTGGCTGGGTTCCTGGGGTGATCCCTACCGAGGAAGAGCTGATTTGGACCACAAATGAGAAATAAGGACACTTTGCTACAGTCCTTTGTACATTCCCAAAAATCCTTAGAGTACCAGAGTTTCTTCTCTTGCCACACCAGCTGCTATGGCACAGTGTCATCTCTGAATGGGGAACCAGAGCAGGGTGTTGCAGTGGAAGCCGTGGGACAGAAGGACTGCAGCATTTATGGAGAGGATACTGTGACAGATGAAGAGGGCAAGTTCCGGCTGCGTGGATTGCTGGTGAGGTTTTGGCCATATTTCATGAGTAGATTTCCTCTTACTGAGAAAAAGCATGTTCAGCGACTGCCAGGAGAGGTATAGGCCAGATGACTGGGGGACCCCAGAACCCTCCTGGTCCCTATTTCAACTGACATGTTAGGATTCTGTAGCTAAATAAAATTTGAAAATCATGGGTTTGGCACAGTTTTCCTCAGCATTGGGTGGTGTGGCCAAGGTGGTACTCTCAGGCTGGTGCTTATGGAGGCGGAGGAGAGGTGTGATCGGCTGAGGGTGACTGGGCATACAGCTGGGAGTGGCCCTGCTAAGGGGGCTGCCTGCTGGTTCGCTTGAGTGCCTTCCAGTCATGTGGAAGACAGACTTAGCTTGGCAAGTGGTTAGAACTTTTAAAAGAAAAGTCAGGAGCTCATATTTCTTTAACTATTGATTCTGCAATGTTAGTACTAATTTGGAAAAAACAAAAAACAAAAAACAAAAAACTTGTGTGTCTACTGAGGAAGTCCCAGAGAGGAACCTTCTGTCTGTTGTCTGGAAAATGAGGATGAGTGTAATGTCTTCTTCATAGCATGGCAGGGAGTGTTAAATGAGTCTACATCTCAAGACACAGAGTGGTGCCTGCTGGATGTCTTGCATCAGTAAGAGGATTTCAAAAACCTCATTGAAGGAGACCTCTCTTGGGTGGTGCTCAAGAGGTTGCAAGCCAACTGCCTTTCCTACAGCTTCTCTGACTGTAATGTCAGGATGGGGACTGGGCACCTTACAGTGTTCTCTTAGCTAGGCCTCCCCCCCATTAGTCACTGTTCACCTCCCTGTCCTGGTTGCAAGAGAGGATTGTGGTCACCACCTCTGTTCCTCTCAGCATGCTGCTGGCCGAGCCATGTTCTCCTAGGCTACCAGGCTCACCACAGTTGGTTCAATCTAACTGAGCGTCACAGTAGATTTCCACTGTACTGGACCACAAATGCTTTCTTCCAGTCTCCACCTCCCTCACAGGGTGAGATTTTAATTCTTTAACATTGTTTCAGTAGTTGTTGGCATTGGCCCTGCTGGCACTATGCTCTGTCCTTGTGCAAGCCCTGGTACCAGGCTACAGATGGTGATAGAAAGTCCTTAGTTGAGTCTCATGAAGGATTTTGGGTTGAGGTGAATGTTCTTCCAGAGAGTGGCAACCTGGAGGTGCCTTGCTGGAAATGTCTTGGGGACTGTGACCACAGTTAGGATGATCATTGGGCCCATTGGTATATTTGACCGTGTTGATCAGTGTTCTAGTGAACCCATCTAGATGCTCCTGTCAGTCTGCAGGGGAATTCGTGAGACAGCTGAGGAATCAGGATCAGTTAGGATAAGAGGGGCTGTTCCCATAAGCCCCAAACCAGCCCAGGCAGTAGAGTGAATAGGCAGGGCTCACTCCTCCCAGATCCAGCGGCACTGTCTCCTTTCACTTAAAATAAGCTCTTAAGGCTTTTCCTCTGGGTGCAAATAGCTGCCTGTCCCAGTTGAGTGCATGTTATTGGTGATCATACATTTGATTGTTCTTACAGTGTATTTTGTTTCAGCAGTGGCTTTATTATCTTTGTGGAATTCCCATGTGGACTTGACAGAATCTAAGCAGTATATAGGAATCTGCCCCCCTTGCGCCCCTCAGTCTCCCAGGATGTGGTCCTGATTAGAATGTCTCAAACTCTGCCCCTTGTGCTGCTCTGCTTGCATAAGGCAGTGTTCAGTGTGTGCATAATTGTAGGAGACTAGCATCTTGTTATCTGCTCTCTACACTGGGTTCAGAATAATAATGACTTTTGGTAAACATGATAATATGCCTATGAATTTAAGCAACAAAGTAAGTATAAACAAATTTTTTATTAAAGGAAAAAGCCTTGGGGCTGGGGAGATAGCTTTCTGGCATAAACACCTGCCTGGCAGGTGCAAGGTCCCAAGTTTGATCCCTGGTACTACATGTGTTGCAGGCTCTGTAACTGGGCATGGTGGCACATGTCTGTAACCCCAGCACTAGGGAAGCTGAGACAGGAGGATTACTATGAGCCTGAACTATGTAATAAGACCCTGTATCAAAAACTAAAAATAAAAAGGAAAGGAAAAGCCTCAAATCCTACTTCCTAGAAATCATATTCATTGCAGCATTTTGGAGTATCACTGTAGACGTCACCTGATGCCTATGTATGCAGAGGGCAGATGGGCCAGTTTGGAAGAAATGTTAGAAGGGCCAGGCATATTATGCCCAGAATCTTAAAATAAGCTGTGTGTAGTCCTCCTTGGGAAGAAAAGAAGAAAAAGGGAGTGGAATTGGGATCAAAGGAATGGCAGGAGTTTGTACTTGAGTCCTTCGTGTGCTTTCTAAGGGGACTCCTGAGAAGTAGACAGACCACATGGGGAAATGAAGACAGATGCTCCCTGCAGTTTAGATCAGGTGTGACAGCCAGGCCCCTTCTTGAGAGATGACCCTGTTTCCTTGCAGCCCAGCTGTGTGTACCATGTACAGCTGAAGGCAGAAGGCAACGACCACATCGAGCGAGCACTGCCTCACCATCGCGTGATCGAGGTAAGCCTTACCTGCCCAGCATGTCCATGGTTAGCATTCCCCTTGCTCCTGTCTGTCTGCCTTGCATCTGTTGTGGAAGAAACTTCCAGCCTGACTGGTAGTGCCCCCTGATGTGTGGTATCCTATGTAGTGCTCAGAGAATAGTACTCTTGTCAGGTGTACAGCAAAGAAGCCTGCAACTCTACCCTCATTCCTCACTTTGCAATTGGAGGTACTTAAAACAGAGGCAGCATCTCAGATCCAGGGAGGTCAGAGCCAATGTAGACTCAGTTGGCAGGGTGACAAATGCCCCTTTTCCCCTTCAGGTAGGCCAAATTGTTGATATTCAGGATCGTACTTGGCTCAGTCGATCCCACTGGCCTGCAGGCCAGGAAGAGCAACACAGGCATCACTTGTAATGCTTTTCTCTCACTGAGTAACTCACTACCTAGATTGGAGGACTTGGTTGCGATGAGACCCACTGTTTCTTGGAAAGTTTAGTTAGGTGGTTTCATTAGGCCTGAAATTATGAGGCATTCAGAGGGAGGGTGGTAGGCCACTGAAGATTTTTTTTTTTTTTTTTTTTTTTGAGACAGGGTCTCACTATGCAGTTCAGGCTGGCCTTAAATTCGCTTTGTAGCTCAGGCTGGTCTCGAACTCACAACAATCCTCCTGCCTCAGCCTCCCGAGTGCTGGGATTACAGGCATGTGCCACCATGCCCGGCTTCACTGAAGATTTTTGACCTCGGAAGTTGACATACGGTATTAGATGACTGCATCTCATACCAGAAAGCTTTACAGTTTTGCATTTCTCTGCTCTCATGGCTTAGGCTAGGGTCATGGCAGTGATGTTGCCTGTGGCTGGGCAGGTGTGGAGGCAAAGAGGGCCCTCTGGTATCTCACTAACTCCACCCAGAGGCTCTAACTGTGGCTCTGCCCCCAAGCCCTATGAATAAGCTCATCGTTTTTTTTAAGAGAACTTGACCAGTTTGGTATTGTGGTTGAATTTTTTTTTTTCTTTTTTTTAATGTTGGCAGGTAATTAAAACTTGAAAGATAAATATTGTGCTCATCAAATGCAGTGTATGTGGGGCCCAGGGTGACTGTTATTGTTAGTGTGTGACCTTGCCCTTGGTCTATCTGAGAGCACCCTCAACCACCTGCAGCACCCCTCCAACCCCTAAGCAAAGGCAGCTGTGATACAGCTCTCAGGCCACCTGACAGCACAGCGCTTCCTGGTCCCTCAGTGCAGCATTCCGTTTCTCCCTCTAGGTTGGGAATAATGACATCGATGACATAAACATCATAGTTTTCCGGCAGATTAACCAATTTGATTTAAGTGGAAATGTGATCACTTCCTCGGAGTATCTTCCTACATTATGGGTAAGATTCGATGGGATGCTCCCTTCAGCTTGAGATAAGTGGAAAGAGGATGTTTGTGCTCCTCCAGTTCTTGTGTTAGCTGAGAGTAGGCGTTAAGGCTTCAAATTCCATCCCCACATGTGTTTGTGAGCCTGAGTGCCTGTTGTTGGGGGAATGCCTACCAGTTTCAAGTAATGTCACTTCCTCTGTGGAAGTGCATGTAGAAGCCTGCTGAGTGATAGCAGATCCAGAAGGTAAAGAGGGAAAAGAATTTTAGGGTGCTACATTCCTCTTAATTTTTGTTCCATTGGAGGTGCTGGGCAGAGGACTTGGGAGTCCAGCACTGTAGCCTCTTTCTTGTCACTGCATCTCAGTCATTCTGTTTCTGTGTGCCTCAGTGTCTTTCTCTGTAAACCCAGGAACTTGGACTCAGTGCCCTCTGAGTCTCTCTCACGGAGACAAAGATGCATTAAATTTGCTGATGGTGTGCAGTATCTGTTGTATGCATGACATACTCATCAAGGGTAATGAACAGTTATTTTTGATACCATCATCATGATCAACATAATTATTAGTATTTTGACCAGTATATAGGTAGTCAAAACTTGATCTAGAATCTTAGGTTCTTGTGTGTGGTTTTCCTGTCCATGTGGGGTCTTGAGACAGGAATTGTCTGTACCCTATCAGGAGAGCATCACGTTTTCACACAACTGTTTCTAGAGACTTGTCACCCTCTGTGAGATGTCCTGAGAATGTTTATCATGTTGCTTTCCAAAGTGCAGCCTGCTTTGTCTCTGCTCTCCAGGTGAAGCTTTACAAAAGTGAGAACCTGGACAACCCCATCCAGACTGTGTCCCTTGGGCAGTCCCTCTTCTTCCACTTCCCACCACTGCTCAGGGATGGTGAGGTAAGGCCTGCGGTGGGTGCTCAAAACACCTTTGCTTTCATAATGCCTCCCGCCTGCATGCTGTCAGGGTCAGAGGCAGATGGGCTTTGTAGGGTTACTCTTTCTTAGTTGATTCTGTTTGGAATGCGGAGGGAGAATCAAATATGATCTCATTCCTCAGGAGTACTGCTCACGTTTTGATTAGTATCCTGTGGGCCTTGTTTTTTAGTCCATGAGTACGTATGAATATACAAAAATATTTTTTATAATAACAATAACTTTGTAATATATTTTTCAGTGAAGAATATATCAATTTACCATCATCATCATCATCATCATCATTATTTGTTTTTTTCTGTTTGTGGTACCAGGGATTGAACTCAGGACCCTGCACTTGCCAGGCAAGTGCTTATTCTACTGAGTTATCTCCCCAGCCCGTCTTTTTTTTTTTTTTTTTTTTTTTTTTTGGTAGGACACATACTGGGCAAGGGCTTTTCCATAGCTACATCCACAGACCTTTTTAAAAAGTTTTGTTAGCCAGGACTTTCCTAAATTGATTAGGCCGGCCTTAAGCTTGGGGTCCTGTCTCAGCCTCCTGACAGGTGAGAATACAGGAATACAGGCATGTACTGCCACACTCTTCTTTAACATGATTTTTTTTTTTTTTTTTTCAGTGAGTTGACTTTATTTTTAAAACAGTAAAGCTAAATAATTTTTTATGGCCAGAATTAGACAATGATAGTAATTATTAGTAATTCTTGCTCAGAGAAATGAGTTACTTTTTCTTTTTTTTCCATTTATTTTTATTTTATTAAAATACAAATGTCAATCAGACAGTTTCAAGACACCTTAACCATACAGAGTCGATGAATTAATACATTGCAAACTGTTTTCATAACGTTTTGGTATTGTACAAGGTGCATACATGAAATTATATTTACAGGTTTTTTTATAGCTGAATTATATCAAAGATTCAAT
>PVKA01009833.1:0-66728 GCA_004027165.1 Ctenomys sociabilis
GGAGCCCTCACTCACAGGCCAGGCTGTGCTGGGTTTCGGTCCATAGCGTGGGACCGTGGATTGCTGAGAAATGTCCCTCCGGTGTGGCAGGCTTGGAGTTCTCACTCCAGGCCGACCTGCACTGGGTCTGGGGCTGTGGGGTGGGACCAGTAATCACCTGGAAATGTTTCTCTGGCACAGTGTGCCTGGAGCTGTCACCAAGCCACGGGAGGTTATGGGCAGCTTAATCCCTGGGAAATTAATCCCTCAGGCATGAAGGGCCTGAGGTTCTACACTCACTGACCTTTGATGCCCAGAGAATCGGGCGAATTCCCACTCAATCAGTGGGCTTTAGGTCAGGGGATCCGGGGAGGTGTTGGTGAGTGGGTCCTGAGGTTTCAGGCCAGTCACTGGCTTGGAGGGGTTGGGGACAGGGATCCGCGTAGCATGCGTGGGAAGAAACCAAAGGCTCTCCCTCAGACTCACCACGCTCTCACTGATCTGGGAAGCCTGGTGAGTCCTGTAAATTCGCTCTCACTGGGCGAGCTTGGCACAGGAACCAGGAGGCCGCTGGAGTCAGCTACTGTTTCAGGCTGATCTCTGGCTGGTCGGGCGTGGGCGGGATGGAGGAGGATGGCGGAGTCGGCCGCGCTGTCTCTAGCCAGTCTCTGGGGCTGGGCGGGGGCGGGCGGGATGGAGCAGGATGGCGGAGTCCGCCGCCAATTCTTTTTTATTGAAGTACAAATATCAATGAGACAGTTTTCAGACACCTTGATAAGATGGATTCGATAAATTAATACACTGCAAACAGTTTTCATAATGTTTTGGTATCTTACAAGGTGCATACATGATATTATTCTTACAGACATTATTACAGCAGATGTCTCTTATCAGTAAATTAAGAGAGTGTAGCTCTTTACGCCTCTTATTTTTTATACCTGAATTATATCAAAGATTCAATATTTAATACGTTCTACCTTGTTATTTTCCTAGTGGTTGTCCATAGCACTAGAAGCCTACATAATATCCTGTCCAACCACCATTAGTGCAAATCTTGCTTCTCATAGGATTATGTAGAAGCAAGGCATTATCTATACCAACTGCACTGTCCATACACACACATCATGATTCTTCCTTTCTATACCCCTTCCTTTGTTTACACCTGTCAAAGATGGGCACTCCATTGTCATTCAACTAATTTATGTGCCTGAACACGACTACACAATCCATTACAGTCCAGCAATCCACAACAATAGTGATTTTTCTGAAGAAGTTGTCGACTGTAGCCATTTACAGCTCAACTTACTATTATGACCCTGCATTTTACTTTTCTGCTAAGACCTAGATAGAGCAGGACCTATGTACCAAAACATGTAGTTTTTGTTTCTGATGAACTCAGTGAAATCCCCTCAGGGTTTATCTTGTAATCCTGTACCTTACTCTGTAGATCCTTTGTCTGTGTCATCCATGTGGATGAGTCACGGCCAAAGCTTGACCAGTTTGCTCTCTGGGAGAGCCTGAGATAAAGTTTTCTCTCCATGTGACTCTCCCCAGGCACACTATAGAACTTTGATCTCTTTCCTCTGTGGCTCCATAATCTCCTTGTTCAGAAAATTTGGGGCTCAACTGAGTTGCATGATGTTGGAGTACAGGTTCTCCTATGTTCTGAGTTTTCGCCAACCTTGAAAGGGGAGGGCCAAAATGTTGGCTGGCCTTGTGGCTCTTCTATTTCTCCAATTTTGATCTATGAACTTAGGTTGTTAACCATCCAGAAGAAAAGCTGATTAGTATCCTGCAGCATATGCCATTCACTTTGCCTTATCTGACTCAATTGTTTTTAGTTGTTCTTGTACATTTCTATTTGTATTTCTTCTTTTTGCTTCTTATACTAGGGAGACTATACAATATTTACACCTGTGTGTCTTGTTTATTTCACTTATAAGTATGTCTTTAAATGGCATCCACTTAAATATGAAAGCTTTGAGTTTATCATTCTTTGCAGCTGAGTAATACTCCATTATATAAAAATACCACATCTTTTTCAACCATTCCTCATGTGATGGACATCTTGGTTGTTTCCAAGATTTTGCTATCACAAATTGTGCTGGTATAAACATAGGTACACATATATCACAATAATGTCAATTCTTTACAAACTATCCCAATAAATTGAATATGAAGGACTGTGTCAAACTTAGTCAATATAAGCAGAACTATTATTATGCCAAAACCAGACAAAGATATAAGAAAACTTGAAACTAGTAAACTTATTGCATATAGATACAAAAATGCTCAATAAAATATTGACAAACTGAATCCCACAGCATATCTTAAAAACTACACACCATAATCATGTGGGATTTATCCCAGGAATGCAGGAATGATTCAATATGTACAAACCAATACACATCCACAGACTAAAGGATGAAAACCTTAGGGACACTTTAATTGACCCAGAAATATATGCAGTAATAATTAACAAGTCTTCATTTTTAAAAAGTCTTCTGGAGCAGCCCACTTTCTGGGTCCCCTTCTGTCACTCTCAGACAGAAGCTTTTTTTCTCTAAGTAGATTCTTCCCACTTTTAAGCTCCATTGGTTTTAGAATTCATTCCTCCTTGTTAGGGAAATTCTGCATTTTGGCATGTAGCAAGTTGGGGTTTTTTCCCACTATATTCCACTGAGATAATTGGATTGAAGGAAGAATCTGATTTTGTTGTATAAATACTGGATTGTGACTCATGTAGAATGAGAATTTTCATGATATTGTCTTGCCTATTACTTACAATTGACCACACTTTGTTTCTTATATGATTTTATTAAAATGATAAAAAAATTTAAGTTGAAAACATGGGAAGGTTATAAGTTTATAATGTTTCTTTAATGGAACAATTTATTTTGGTTTTGCATATGTTGTATTTGGACTTAGTTGCTAAACTTACTAGCATTCTTTGTTTTACCTGTTTGACTTATTTGATTGTTATGGTTTATTATCTTAGATAGCAGTGCAGGGAAACATATTGGAACATCTCCTAAGGGGCTATAAAATCAATCTTTTTAGTTGATATTTTGCTCATATTTAGAAAATATAAATGCTTATTAAAAAACAGTGGGGATAGCTCAGTGAACAAACACCTGCTTTGGCAAATGCAGGGACCAGGGTTCAATCCACAGTCCCACATGTCACATATCTTTGGCCCCAGGGCATGCTGAGCTAGTGGTGAATGGTAGTGCACACCTGTAATCCCAGCATGAGGGAGGCTGAAAATAGGAGAATCGCCATGAATGTGATCTGCATAGTGAGACTCTGTACCAAATACACAAATGAAACAAACAAAAGCAATGGAAGTCCTTCCACAATTTAAAAGATAATAGGTCTGTGGTCATTCTTGTCATGGACAACAGGTTTCACTGGGACAGGCTGGCTCTAAGCCTACTCTACATCTAGACAAAATGCTGAGCCTGTTCTACTTTAGTTACTCTTCTCTCATTGCTGGGACAATTACACAACACCCAAAATGAAGGAAGGAAAGGTTTATTTAGCTCACAGTTACTGGAGGTTTCAGTCCATATTCAGCTGGCTCCAAGCCAGAGGGGCATATGGCAGACAGCAGCAGTTCATAGCAGCAGAACAGCAACAATGGCAACAGGCTAACAAGGGCAACAAAGAGGGTCTGTCTTTCTGTCTGTTTTATGTTGCATTCAGGCTCTCTGCCCCAGGTTGGGCAAAGCACTCACACCCATAATCTTAGCAGTACTAAAACCTTTAATCCCAGTCAATCACCCATAATCCCAGTGAATCATGAGTTACTCTCAAACTCTAGAAGTCCCCACCCCGTGATTGCATATGGCTTTGGGGAGTCAACTAGACACAAACCGTAACATGGTCTGATGTTCTGCTGGTGGAGAATGAATCTCAGCTCTTGAGATTCTCCATTCTTGTCTTTCCAGGCTGAGAGTGATGACTTAATAGTGAATTATCTCTATAACTCACCATGAACATGAAAGGACAAGACTTCTTTTTTCTGACCTTCTAATCTTTTCCTGCCATTTTATACTTTCCCTTTTTGGAAGGCATGTAAGATTAGAGAGAAAAGAACTCTAACCTGTTCCAACCATTTCTTCTTATCCAACAATTAAATGAAGACCATAGAAAATGAGCATTTGTTGACATTGCAGATTGGGAAGTGATCTTACTTAGATGAGGGACATAAACCCCATCTCTGGGTCAGATCAGACATCAAAATTTTGCCCATTCAGGAAAGCACACATAAAAGCCATGTTCCAGCTTAGTGTTCAGGGAAGGTTTCCCTCAAGAAACTGAGCCTGAGACACATGGAAAGAACTGACTTTGGAGTGAAACCAGACACTATTTCCAAAGCACCGTAGTTGTGGGGCTAAAACACACTTGGCCTAAGGGAGGATCTTTTGTCTTCCCCCTCCTAGGTTTAGTTATCACCTACATGTACAGGAAAATATTAATAGGTTTTGTACTTTGAAATTTGTACTGCAAACTTGTAAAACACTAAGTAACAATTTTTCTCAGGCTTTTACTGTCCCTTGTAGAATTTTGATAAACAGTGCTTACTCTTCCAATTAGCTGAATACTCTTAGAGCAGCTGCCACTCTTAAAACAGAGGACAGATTTCCTCAGCACCTTTTGATGAATCCCCATTAAAGCCAATGGCCACTGGAATATTAGCCAAACAGACAGATAGATTCCCTCCTGAAGGCTAATTTTTTATTGTATGCACCAATAAAAACTGAGAATGTCTCAGGTGTCAAGGCTAGAACTGCCCTTTGGTAGATAAGAAAATTTCCTCAGTGAAAACTGGTTCCCAACCCCAGAAAAATCTCTACTTACCTATTATATTTTTCTTTCCTGACTATAAAGTCAGAAATCCCAATTTTTCTGTAACTTGTTGGGAGTTAACTGTAAAATTATGTTGTCCTTAGACTACCACTCCTTACATAAATCAGGCTGAGGCAGCTTGCAACAACTGTTTGGCTTTCATGGAGGAAAACAACTATCAGGGAAATGGTTTATATTTGTGCCTTACATATGCTAACTAAGAGTAAGAGATTTTAGTCAGTCTTTTCTTTCATGTGTGCATAGAAAACTAATAAACATTCCTTTGGTAACATAAAATGTTATTTCTAAATGATAAATATGTTTAACCTGTGAGCTTAAGGAAAATAAAAAGTTTTAAATGGACTACAGATGTAGGCTTGTCCTGGTGCTAGGAAAGTTTGCATAGGTGATTAAATAGGTAGCATAGGTGCCTTTGAGGGTCGTGCTCAGGTGTAATCCTCCAAGCCCTTTGTTTGCTTTGGTTTAAAAAGGTCATCTTTGTATGATCAAAGGTGTCATTCTTTGATCTGTTTGCCTCACTTTGTTTCAAGGAACTAAAAATCAGTGGGTTAAGCCAAAGAAGCAATGCTTCCTTCTTTCAACATTACTGTCACAGTTGAGGCTGACTGTAACTTGTACTTATAAGTGTCCTCCAGGGGTAATTTCACCAGATCCCTCAGAAGATGAAATTGCACACCAGTTCAACAGTGGACAGGCTGGTCTAACTCTGTCTTCTGCTCTTTCTCCAGGTGTTATCCACCAGCCATACAGTGGAATCTACTTGAGGGGATACAATGAGGATATAAATAGAAATTAAAGGGTTGCCCAACTTTGTTTTGCATTTCAGACATAAGGGACTTAATGTCAAAGTCTTTTGTTCCTTTAGAATGCATTGTTTAAGCACTGGAAGACATTCAACCATTACTTGTTGAGAAAGAGTTGTTTGATATTTTTCTGCTCATACACATGGCCTACCTAATCCCTGGAGCCAAAATGGAATGAAAAAGGAAGTATTAATTATGATACAATTTTACAATTGGAATCATATTGTAAAAAAGGGAGAAAGTGGTCAAAATTTTCTTATGTTCAAACTTTCTTTACATTAAGAAGTAATTATCTTTATGCTCAATGTATACTTATAATCTATATTCATATGTCTATTTCTCTTGATGACCTAAACTAGTCAAGTTAGATCTAGGAGAGTTTTCAGATGACCCTGACAAGTACATTGAAGTCATTACAGAATTTACCATCCAGCAGAAAAGTATAAAAATGAGGTATACAACACAGGGCCATAATAATAAGTTGAGCTGTAAATGGCTACAGTCAACAACTACTTCAGATAACTCACTGATGTTATGGATTGCTGGACTGTGTTGGATTGTGTTGTCGAGTTCTGGCACCTAAATTGGTTGAATGATAATGGAGTGCCCATCTTTGACAGGTGTAGACAAAGGAAGGGGTTTAGAAAGGAAGAATCATGATGTGTGTGTATGGACAGTACAGTTGGGATAGATAACGCTGTGCTTCTACATAATTCTATGAGAGGCAAGATTTGCACTAATGGTGGTTGGACAGGATATTATGTTGGCTTCTAGTACTATGGACAAGCACTAGGAAAATAACAAGGTAGAAAGTATTAATTATTGAATCTTTGCTATAATTCAGGTATAAAAAATAAGATGTAAAGAGCTACACTGTCTTAATTTACTGATAAGAGACATCTGCTATAATAATGTCTGTAAGAATAATATCATGTATGCACCTTGTACGATACCAAAACATTATGAAAACAGTTTGCAATGTATTAATTTATCGAATCCAACCTGTTAAGGTGTTTTAAAATTGTCTCATTGATATTTGTACTCAGACCTATAAGCTAGATTGGAAAAAAATGTAATGTTAATCTCAAACATTGGCCTCTAATATTAGAGAGAGAAGCAGAATTATAATCTGCTATTACATTTGGAGATGAATATTATATTGTTAATTTCAGACAGCCAGAAGTTAGACAACCAAGGAAACAACAAACAAAACCACTAGAGTTCAAACAGTACCCAAGACTGCTGCTGGCCTAATAGCCAGACAGAAAATTGGAGCAAGAAACATTTTCATATATATATGAAATGTGCATTCTGATGTTGTTGGGTGTAATACTCTGTAAAGGTCTACTAAATCCATTTCTTCTCAAGTTCAGTATAGTTTTGTTATTTTTTGCTCATTTATTGCATGGTTGATCTATCTCTTTGTGTCGGGGAGTTGTTAAAGTCCCCCGGTACAACTATATTTTCATGTCTGCTAAAATTGTTATTCTATAGTTGGGTGGTCCTATATTTGCTGTATATATATTTATAACTATTATCTCTTCCTCTTGAAGTTTTTCCCTAACAAGTATATAGTGACCTTCTTTGTCTCTTAGTCACTCTTGGTTTGAAGTTGACATTGTCAGCAAACGCAATAACTACTCCTACATTTTTCTGGGTTCCTGTCTTATGGAGTATTGTTTTCCATCCTTTAACATTCAGTCCATTCTTTTTGAGTTAAATGTGTTTCTTGTATGCACCATATTGTTGGATTTTGTTTCTTTAGTCATTCTACCCATCTGCTTCTTTTGATTGGTGAATTGTTAGTGATAGCTGATATGTATTGGCCTATCTTTGTCATGCTGTTTTCCTACTGTAGGATCACTTCTTTTCCCCTTTGCTTGATTGCTTGCTTGCTGTACTTGGTTGTTTTTTTTCTGTTGTTGACGTTGTAATCATCTTTGTGCCTTTCTAAAATATCTGTCAGAATTCTTTGTAGGGTTGGTTTGGTTGTTATGAATTTCTTCAGTTGTTCTTTGTCCTGAAAGTATCCAATCTTTCCTTAAAATTTGATAGATAGTTTTTCAGGACACATCAATCTGGGTTGAAAGTTGTTTTCTCTCAAAACCTCAAATATCCCACTCCATTCTCTTGTTGATTTGATGGCCTTTATTGAGAAATCTGTCATGATTATGATGGCTTTCCATTGTAGGTGATCTGTGTCTTCTCTTTGGCAGTTTTTAATATTCTGACCCTTTGCTTAATTTCTGGTATCTTGATTATTATGTGTCTGGGTGACAATTTATTTTAGTAATGGCTAGGTAGAATTTTATATGCTTTAGCTACTGCGTATCAGATTTGTTTCCCATTTTGAGGAAATTTTCTGATACTATTTCTGCAAACACTCTTTTTAATGCCTTTTTTGTTGTCTCCAGCTATTTCACTGATGCCTATAAGCCTTATATTAGTTTTCCTTACATCATCTTACAACTGTTGTTATTTCCTGGTATCTCATCATTTTTAAGAGATATTTCCTTTTATGTTCACTAGCTGCAATGCTATTTCCGGGTCTTAAACTCTATCTTTTATTTCATTCTAGTGGTTTCTCCAGCTTTCAATGGAATTCTCAATATCCTGGATATCTGTTGAGCCTGTTTCATGCACTCTAATTCTTTCTTGTATTCTTCATTCAATGTTCCCATCATTTTCCCATTCACTTCCGTTTTTTTATCTATGTCTTTCTGAGATGTGTAGAACAATTCTTTTATGATTGTTGTCAGTTGTTTTTTTTTTTTGCTTGAGAGATTATTTCTGATCTGATTTTCTCTATAGCCTGCAGGAATTGTTTCTTCAGCTCCTGTCATCTCAATAGTTTCAGGTGTGTGACATCTTTTATGATCTTCTTTTGCTTGACTTGTTTTAGGTGGGATAACAGTCTGAGATTGCCTTTTGTTCCTTTGTTTTTCTTGTGATGGTGGATGGGCTGGGTGCAACAAGGCTCTCAGGAGAGTGAGAGGAAGGCAAGGTAGACTCACCAAAACTCCTGCTGTGTGGGGTTCAGTGTGTCTTTTACCTCATTAAAGAGAGGTAGGCAGGCTGCAGTTCAAGAAGGACCTGATGTTTATGAGTTGTGCAAGGCTCTCTTGATGGTGGATTGGCACAGGCTAGTGTTCTGCAGAGCTCCTGTGGTAGGTTCTCATGGTAGTCACAACTCCCCAGTGGTCTCCAGGGAGAGGAGGAGTGCCTGGAGTCAGCAAACTCTAGCCAAGAAGGCCAGGATTGAGTGAGGCTACCGCTGCTGAGTCTCCCCAACAGTCTCCAGGGCAAGCGGTGGCTTCAGATAGCCATTTTTGCATTGAGTCTTTTAATTTGGAGGCTCTGATTTTTAAAAATTCTTTATATGTTTTAGATAGAAGTCTTGGGTTTGAAGGACAATTGCCCCAATTTTTTCTACTCTGTCGGTTTTCTTCTCACTATGTTGGTGATTTCTTTTGATGTGTAAAAACTTTCAAATATGATATTCCAGCTGTTAATTATTTGAAGTATTTCCTATGCAGTTCGGTTTTTTGTTCATGAACTCTTTGCCTACCTCTATATCATCAAGATTTCTATCTACTTTCCTTTATTGTAGATTCAATGTTTTTTTTTTAATATATATTTTTAAATTCTTAAAAAATATATTTTTATGTATCTATTTTGTTCAAGGTGTCACTATGCAGCTCTGACTCAGTGGTACCCCTGTCTCAGCCTCCCTAGGGCTGGGATTATAGGCATTTGTCACCACTCCTGGTTTCAGTGGCTGGTACAGTGAGCCTGAGATTCCAGGGCTGGCACAGAGTGCCATGGACCATGGACCAAACCCAGGTCCTTGTGCTTCCCAGGCCAGCATGTAGACTCCCAAGCTATCTCTCTAGCCCTTTAATAGATCTTTGATCTTTTTTTTTTACTTTAGTTTAGTGTGTAGTGGTAAACATGGGTTTAGTTTTAGTTTTAGTGTTCAGCACATGGAAAGTCAGTTTTCCCAGCACCATTTGTTAAAGAGATCTTTCTTTCAGTGAACATGTATGGCACCTACATCAAAGATAAGGTGATTGACAATGTTTGTAATTGTGTCTGCATCTTTTAATGTTTTCCATTGGCTCTCAGATCTCTTTTTTACCACTACCATGCTGATTTTATCAAGATAAACTCAAGACTTTTAAAGGTAAATGAATTCAACCAGACACTGTACTTATGAATGCAATAAATCAGACTCACTTGTGCAAACGTCATATTGTCTCCCTATTACAATAAATAAGACCCAAAAGGTATACTAGACTTTGTGAAAGGGAAAGAGACTACTCAAAAGGAAAGAATAACTGGGATAGAAGCAAGGACAAGAGAAGGAATACACACACACACACACACATGCACATGTGTATATTATACAAGATAACTAAAATATTTGTACCAATTTCTATTAGTTCATTGAAAGTAACAGTATTTGTATTTTTTGATCAATCTTACATGCCTATGTTTGGTAATCTGTTCAACTATTTTGAAGATAACAATATGCAATATAACTGCTGTTAATTTCCTATCATCTTGTTTTGAATTTTGCCTCATTTTATTATTTTTATTACTATTTTTAAAAGAAAAATGTTAAAGTTCAAAAATATCTGTAAAGTAAAAACTGATAAAATAGGCCTTTTAAAAATATTAAAATGAATGTAGGAATAATTTAATCAAGAAGGAAAATATCTTACAATAAAAATAATCAAACATTAATTGAATAGTAGTACAAACAATAGAACACCCCACATTCATTGATTAGAAGAGTTAATGTTGTTTCACTGTTCATACTACCCAATGCAATCTCTACGTTCAACATAATTTTCATCAAACTACCAATGATATTCATCAGAGAATGAAAAATAATCATAAAATTTATATAAAGCCTAATATAGCTTATATCTACATGCCCCTCTCCCATCCACCCCCAAAAGCCTCATGCACTCACAGGTTCGAGTTTTTAGAGGTGGCTGGATCTAGGGTTGGTGAATATGGATCAGGTTGTGGCAAATAAATTCTTCCACTGATTGGATTAGCCTTGTTCTGAGCACAGATAACCGGAAGGCCCAAGTGCTGGTATCTTGGATGGGAAAAAAGGGAAAGGGAGGCTTTACACTCTGTTAGCTGTTTGTTCCCTCTTGTCTACTGTGGATCATTTCTTCTCTTAGATGGCCCTCTACCATGCCATCCTACCTTGCACCTAGTTGACTATGGGATGAAAATTCTACAAACTGTGATCCAAATAAACCTTTTGTCTTCTAGCTCTGGGGGGTGGATATTTTGTCTCAACAATGGGAAAAATAAATAAGATGGAACCATAAAAATCCCAGAGTAGTGAAAGCAACAATAACCAAAAGAAACAAAGTGGAGGCAATAAAATATTTCACTGCAAAACATGCAGTAACATAGTAATCAAATAAGACACACAATAATTGGACAGAATTTTAAAATCCAGAAATTAACCCATATATTCACAACTAATTGATTTCTAGATATTCTAAATGCCATTTCTAAAATGCCTCTTACATGTAGACATGGACGTTGGATGTTCACTGGGTCTTACTACTGTATTAACCCACTGATGAGTTCACATATCTTAGGACACAGCTCTAGTGACAACTGAGAATGGAGCTTCCTTTGGGTATTGATTTTGCATCCTGCTATGCCACTGAATTTGTGTATCAATTCTAGTAGCTTCTTGGTGGAGTTTTTTTAGTCTACCAAGTATAGTATTATGTTTTCTGCAAATAATGATAATTTAACTCCTCTTTACCTATTCTTATTCCTTTTATTTCTCTTCTCCCTCTTGTCTAATATCTTTAGCTAATGATTCCAGAGCTACATTGAATAGGATTGGTGATAGAAGACATCCTTGTCTTTAATCAAATCTGAAAGTAAAAGATTTCAGTTTTTCCCCACTTAGAATTATATTAGCTGCTGGCTTGTCATAGATGGCTTTTATTGAATCGAAGTAGAGGCCTTCTATTCCAATTTTCTGTACGACTTTGAACATGAATGAATGTTGGACTTTGTCAAAAGCCTTTTCTATATCAATTGAGATGATCAGGTGGTTTTTAGATTTCACTCTATTGATATAGTGTATTACATTAATACATTTTCAAATATTGAACCATCCTTGAATCTCTGGGATGAAACCTACCTGGTCATGGTGTATGATCTTCTTGATGATTTGCTGTATTATATTTTCTAGGATTTAATGGAGGATTTTTGCATCTATGTTCATGAAGGAGATTGTCCTACAGGTCTCTTTATCAGTTTTGTCTTTCCCTAGTTTTGGTATCAGGATAATACTAGCCTCCAGGAATATTTTGGGATAAGTATTTCCTTTTCGATTCCATTGAAGAGTTTGAGGAGTGTAAGGATTACAACTTCTGTAAATTTCTTGTAAAATGCAGCTGTGAATCCATCACGACCTGGACTTTTCTTTGTCAGCAGCCTTTTTATTACATTTCATATTTAATTGGCTCTTTATTTATTTATTTATTTTTATTTTATTGAAGTACAAATACCAATGAGACAGTTTCAAGACACATTTACAGGACAGATTTGATAAATTAATACCTTGCAAACTGTTTTCATAATGTTTTGGTATTGTACAAGGTGCACACATGATATTATAATTACAGACATTATTATGGCAGATGTCTCTTATCAGTAAATTAAGACAGTGTAGCTGTTTACTTATCTTATTTTTTATACCTGAATTATATCAAAGATTCAATAATTAATACTTTCTACCTTGTTATTTTCCTAGTGGTTGCCCATAGTACTAAAAGCCAACATAATATCTGGTCCAACCACTATTAGTGCAAATCTTGCTTCTCATAGAATTATGCAGAAGCACGGCATATTTATCCTAACTATACTGTTTATATACACACATCATGATTCTTCTTGCTACACCCTTTTTTTGTCTAGACCTGTAAAAGACGGGCACTCCATTGTCATTAAACCAATTTAAGTGCCTGAACTTGGTGACACAATCCAACACAGTCCAGCATTCCACAATAATAGTGAGTTATCTGCGGAAATTGCTGACTATAGCTATTTGCAGTTCAACTTATTATTATGGCCCCGCATTGTATATCTCATTTTTATACTTTTCTGCTGGATGGTTAAGACCTAGAAAGAGCAAGACCTGTATACCAAAACATGTAGTTTTTGTTTCTGATGAACTCAGTGAAGTCCCCTCAGGGTTTATCTTGTAATCCTGTACCTTACTCTGTAGATCCTTTGTCTGTGTCATCCATGTGGATGAGTCACGGCCAAAGCTTGACCAGTTTGCTCTCTGGGAGAGCCTGAGATAAAGTTTTCTCTCCATGTGACTCTCCACAGGCACACTATAGATCATTGACCTCCTTGCTCTGTGGCTCCATAATCTCCTTGTTCAGAAAATTTGGGACTCAACTGAGTTTCATGATGTTACAGTACAGGTTCACTTATGTCCTGAGTCGTCGCTGACCTTGAAAGGCGAGGGCCAAAGTGTTGGCTGGCCTTGTGGCTCTTCTATTTCTCCAATTTTGATCTGTGAACTTAGGTTGTTAGCCATGTAGAAGAAAAGCTGATTAGTACCCTGCAGCATATGCCGCTCACTTTGCCCTATCTGACGCAGTTGTTTTCAGTGGTTGTTGTACATTTCTATTTGTATTTCTTCTTTTCACTTCTTATACTAGGGAGACTGTACGATATTTGCACATGTGTGTCTTGTTTATTTCACGTAGAAGTACATATTCAAATGGCATGCACTTCAATATAAAGGCTTCAAGCTTATCATTCTTTATAGCTGAGTAATACTCCATTATATAGAAATACCACATCTTTTTCAACCATTCCTCATGTGATGGACATCTTGGTTGCTTCCAAAATATTGCTATTCCAAATTCTGTTGCTCTAAACATAGGTGGACATATATCACTATGATATAATGTTTTCAGTTCCTCTGGGAAAATTCCCAGTAGAGGAGTAACAGTCTTGAATGGGATTTCCAGTCGTACTCTTTCGAGGAGTCTCCACACTTGTACCAGTCTACATTCCCACCAGTAGTGGAAAACTGTTTCCTTTTACCCACAACGTCTCCAACAATTGTTAGTGGTTGATTTCCTTATGATAGCCATTCTTTCTGGAGTGAGATGGTATCTCAGTGTTGTTTTTATTTGCATTTCATGGATGACTAGCGATGTGGAGCATTTTTTGCTATATTTGTTCGCTTCTTTAATTTCGTCCTCTGAGAAGTGTGTACTCATCTCAGATGCCCATTTCTGAATTGGGTCTTTAAATTTGAGAACCCTATTATATCTTACTTCTTTATATATTCTAGACAGCAGATCTTTGTTTGATTACTTATTAGTTAGGATTTTTCAAAATTTGTGGGTTGTCTTTTCACTCTGTTGACAATTTCTTTTGACGTGCAGAAACTCCTCAAGAAGAGTTGATCCCAGTTGTTCATTCATTCAAGTGTTTCATGTGCAAATATATGTTTGTTCATGAACTCTTTACCTACCCCTATGTCTTCAAGGGTTCCTCCTACTTTCTCTTACAAGAGACTAAGTGTTTCTGTTTTAATGTTTAGATCTTTAATCCATTTTGACTTTAGCTTAGTGCATGGTGATAGAGCTGGGTCAAGTTTTAGTTTTTGTCATGTAGAAATCCAGGTTTTCCAGCCCCATTTGTTAAAGAGGCTATCTTCCTTCCATTGAATATGTTTGGCCCCTTTGTCAAAGATCAAATGGCTGAGTGTGTTTGTAGATGCCTCTGCGTCTTGTAATCTATTCCATTGATCCTCAGGTCTATTTTGTTGCCAATACCATGTTGATTTTATCACAGTGGCTTTGTAGTACAATTTCAAGTCAGGAACTGTGATGCCTCCTGCCTTGTTTGGATTGGCCAAGATTGCCTTTGCTATTCTAGGTCATCTGTGGTTCCAAATAAATTTTAGGAATGATTTCTCTAGGTCTGGGAAGTATGTTGGTGGCAGTTTGATAGGGATTGCATTAAATATTACAGCAATTTTGGGAGAATGGCCATCTTCACAATGTTGGTTCTTCCTATCCAGGATCATGGAATATCTTTCCATTTTCTGAAATCCTCCATAATCTCTTTTCTTAGAGTGCTGTAATTTTCTGTGAAAAGATCTTTGACTTCCTTGGTTAAGTGAATTCCAAGGTATTTCATTTTCTGCAGTTCTATTGTAAAATGTATTGTTTCTATTATTTCCCTTTCAGTGTGCTTGTTATCTGTTTAGAGGAATGTTATTGACTTTTGAGTATTGACTTCGTATCCTGCTATGCTACTGAATTTCCAAATCAGTTGTAGTAGTTTCTTGATGGAATTTTTGGGGTGTTCCAAGTAAAGTATCATGTCATCTGCAAGTAGTGATAATTTAACTTCTTCTTTACCTATTCTTATTCCTTTTATTTCTCCATCTTGTCTAATGGTTGTAGATAATGATTCCAAGACTATATTGAATAGGAGGGGTGATAGAGGACATCCTTGTCTTGTACCTGATTTAAGAGTAAAAGATTTCAGTTTTCCCCTATTTAGGATTATATTAGCTTTTGGGTTGTCATAGATGGCTTTCACCAAGTTAAGGTAGAGTCCATCTATTCCAATTTTCTGTAGGACTTTGAATATGAATGAGTGCTGGACTTTGTCAATAGGTTTTTCTGCATCAATTCAGATGATTATGTGGTTTTTAGATTTCACTCTATTGGTATAGTGTATTACATCAATACATTTTCAAATATTGAACCATCCTTGCATCCCTTGGATGAACCCTACCTGGTCATGGTGTATGATCTACTTGATGTTTTGCTGTATTCTATTTGCTAGGATTTTGCTGATTATTTTTGTGTCTATCTTCATGAGGGAGACTGGCCTGTAGTTCTCTTTTTTGGTTGTGTTTTTCCCTGGTTTTGGAATCAGTATAATACTTGCCTCCAGAAATGATTTTGGGAGGATTTCTTCCTTTTCAATTTCATTGAATAGTTTGTGGCGTGTAGGTATTATATCTTCTATGAATTTCTCATAGAATTCAGCTGTGGATCCATCAGGACCTGGACTTTTCTTTGTCAATAGGCTTCTCATTATGTTTCGTATTTTGTTGGCTGTTATTGGCTTATTGAGAGTTGTTATATTTTCTTGGTTCAGTTTTGGTAATTTGTACCTTTCTAGGAATCTGTCCATTTCTTTTGTGTCTTCTATTCTGTGAGCATAAAGACTCTGGAAGTAACTATTGATAATTTTCTGAATTTCTGCTGGGTCTGTGGTGATTTCACACTTCTCATTCCTTATTGAATGTACTTGAATTTTTTCTTTCCTCTCTTTGATGAGGTTGGCAAGAAGCTTATCAACTTTATTCAGTCTTTGAATAAAGACTTTCCAAAAGAACCAACTTTTGGATTTGTGGATTCTTTGAACTGTTTTCTTCATCTCAATTGAATTCATTTCTGCTCTAATCTTTATGATTTCTTCCTGTCCTTGCCCTCTGTGTTTCATTTGCTCTTCTTCTTCTAGATTTCAGAGGTTCAACATTAGGGTGTTTATTTGTTCCCTTTCTGTTTTCCTAATATGTGAGTTCATAGCTATGATTTTCCCTCTAAGAACTGCTTTCATTGCATCCCATATATTCCGGTAAGTTTTGCTTGAATTTTCACTGAACTGTGGATATTGTTGAATTTCTTGTTTAATTTAGTCTGTGACCCATTGATTGATGAGTAGGGTGTTGTTTGGTTTCCATGAATTTAGGGGGTCTTTCTGGTTTCTTTTGTCATTTAGTTCCAGTTTCATTGCACTCTGGTCAGATAATATGCATGGGATAATTTCTGTTTTCTTGCATATACTTACGCATGACCTCTGGACTAGTATATGGTCTATTTTGGAAAATGACCCATGTGCAGCTGAAAAAAGTGTGTATTCAGCTGTTGCTGGGTGCAACACTGTGTATGTCCACCAGTTCCATTTGTTCCCAGCTCTGGTTCAGTTCTGCTACTTTCTTGGTAATTTTTTGTCCGGTTTAGTTTTGCTACTTCCTTGCTAATTTTTTTTTTATCTTTTTGAGATAAGGGGGTGTTAAGGTCTATTAAGATTGTGGTCTTAGATATTAGGTTTTTCATGTCTATTAAGATTTGTCTCACATAATTAGGTGCTCCTGTGTTTGGAGAATAGATATTTATGAGTGTTAAGTCTTCTTCTTGAATTGTTACCCTGACCAATATATAGTGACCTTCTTTGTGTCGTTTGATCCTTCTTGATTTGAAGTTGAGACTTTCTGAGAACAGAATTGCTACTCCTGTTTTTTTCAGAGGTGCTGGAGCATGTAGTATTGTTTTCCATCCTTTGACTTTGAGCCTATGAATGTCCTTTTGAGTTAAGTGTGTTTCTTGTATACAGCATAGTGTTGGGTTTTGTTTCCTAATCCACTGTGCCAGTCTATTTCTCTTAATTGGTGAATTGAGTCCATTTACATTGACAGGTATTGTTGAAATGGGTTGACTTATGTTTGTCATGATATTTACCTGGTGTTGTTTACTCCTTTGTAACATGTGTTCCACTGTCTGTCCTGCTTAGTGGGTTCCTTCCATTCTCATGGAGTTCTGGTCATTGTGGTCTCTCTCTAGAACATCTTTCAGCAGCCTGTGAAGGGATGGCTTTGTCATCATGAAATTCTTTAGTTGTTCTTTGTCTTGGAAGTACTTCACTTCTCCATCAAACTTGAAAGAGAGTTTTGCAGGGTATAATAGTCTGGGCTGGCATTTGTTTTCGTGTAGGACTTGAAGAACTCTGTTCCATGCTCTCCTTGCCTTCATGATTTGTGTAGAGAAGTCGGCTGTAATTCTGATGGGTTTTCCTTTGAATGTGATCTGCTTCTTTTCTCTAGCAGCTTTCAGTATATTATTTTTTGTTAGATTTCTGTGATCTTGACTATTATATATCTCGGTGTGTTTTTACTTGGGTTGAGGTTATTTGGTGTTCTGTATGCTTTGGTTACCTGAATGTTGGATTGTTTCCTCATATTTGGGAAGTTTTCTGAGATTACTTCTCCCCAGATTCTTTTTATGTCATTTGTATTGACTCCTTCGTTCTCGTTGATAAAAATTATTCTCACATTGTTCATCCTGGCATCATTTTGCAGGTGATGGATTAGTTTTTTTCTGCGTTTCATTGTTTTTAAGAGATCCTTTCTCACCTTTTCACTTGCTGCACCAGTATCTTCAAGATGTGAAACTCTGTCTTCGCTTTCACTCAAATTGTTTTATAGACTCGTGATTGATATTTTTAGTTCTTCTATATCTTTTTGACTCTGTTTCATGCATTCTCTTTCTTTTCTGTATTGCTCGTTCAAGGAGTCCATCATATTTCTGATTTCCTCCATTTTTTTTATCCATGTCTGATTTAGAGGTAGTTATTAATTCTTTTTCTGTAAGTTTCTTCCAAGTTGGGTTTCCTCTGTTTATTTCCGGACTTGTTTCTATATTTTGGAAGCTATGATTTCAAAAATTCTTTTTTGTTTCAAAGAATTCTTTTTTGATTTCAGAAATTATTTCTGCTTTGAGTTCCTCATGACCTTTCTGCTGTTGTTTCTTTGCTATTAATTCATATGTTTCAGCTGGAATAGTGCTCTCTGCACTTGTTCTGGGTGAGCATTGGTTTCCCCCCTGATGTTTCTGGATTTGATTCTTTATTTCAGATGCTATGTATTCACATATTTATTTCAGTAATTAATTCTTGTCTGAGGTCCTCTATACCTTTCTGCTGTTGTTCCTTTGCTTCTGTGTCTGTTAATTCATTCATTTCAGCTGAGTTAGTGTCCTCCATACTTACTGGTAGACTCAGGGCCTGACATTGAATTTTTCTCCTTATCTTTGTCATTTTGTATAGCACTGATCTCTGACCTTTGGTGTAGAGCTTTGATGCAGCTATAACCTTAGATCCGGGTGCCAGTTTATTAAGTTTGAGATTATCCATTTATGCCTGGGCTGGATCTAGCTCTTGTGTTCAGTTCCTTTTTGCTGCAGCTCCTGTGGTTCCCCTCTGTTAGTTCCCTGGTCAGGTGAGCATGAACCAATCTGAGATAGTGAATATTCCCACTATCTTAGCTGGTTTGGGGAGAGGATCTGGAAAGTTGCAGGAGCCGGCCCTCATGTCTCAGGCAGGTCGCTCTCTAGGTGGGTGGGCCTGGGCTTTGGTGGGTCCACTAGGCTCCCAAAAAGATAGTGGATGTTCTTATTCACTGGATAAGCTGTGCTAGGTCAGCCAAGCTGTGCTGGGTCCAGGCCGCAGGCCACAACTGGAGAAGGCTTTGAAAGGTCCCTCTGGCCTGACGGGCCTGGAGCCCTCACTCACAGGCCGAGCTGTGCTGCGTCTGGGGCCATGGGGTGGGACCACGGATCACTGGGAAATATCCCTCCGGCACGGTGGGCCTGGAGCTCTCCACTCATTGAATTTTGATGCCCAAGGAGTCAGGGAAATTCCTACTCGCTCGGCGGACTTTAGGGCAGGGGATCTGGGGAGGTGCTGGTGAGTTGGTCTTGAGGTTTCAGGCTGGTCACTGGCTTGGAGTGCTTGGGGGCAGGGATCTAGGTAGTGTGCGGGAAGAAGCCAAAGGCTCTCCCTCAGACTCACCACACACTCACTGATCTGGGAAGTCTGGTGAGTCGTGCAAGTTCCCACTCCATGGGAAGGCTTGGGGGCAGGATCCAGGAGGCCACCAGAGTGGGCCCCAGTGTCTCAGACCAGTTGCTCTGGCTTGGCGGACATGGGGTGGAATCGAGGAAGATGACGGAGTCACTCATTGGCTCTTATTGGGTTATTGAGAGTTGTTACATCTTCTTGATTCAGTTTTGGGAATTTGTAGCTTTTGAGGAGTATGTCCGTTTCTTCTGTGTCATCTATTATGTGAGAGTAAAGATTCTCAAAGTAGCTGATGATAATCTCCTGAATTTTCACTGGGTCTGTGGTAATTACACCCTTTTCATTCCTTATTGCTTGTATTTGATTTTTTTTTTCTTTCCTCTTTTTGATGAGGTTAGCTAGAGGCTTATCGATTTTATTGAACCTTTCAAAGAATGAGCTTTTTGATCCATTAACTCTTTGAACTGTTTTCTTCATCTCAACTGAATTAATTTCTGCTCTAATTTTTATGATTTTTTCCTGTATTTGGGCTCTGGGTTTGGTTTGCTCTTCCTTTTCTAGATTCTGGAGGTTCATCATTACAGTGTTTATTTGTTCCCATCATGTTTTTATAATATGTGAGTTCACAGCTATAAATTTCCTTCTGAGAACTGCTTTCATCACATCCCATAAATTCCAAGAAGTTGTGGTTGAACTTTTAGAGAATTGTAGTCAGAGACTTCTCTAATAGCATGATATATTCAGGATTAAAAATTAGAATTATTGCTAATTGCATTTTCTTTTACAATTTAATTATTAAAATAGACATTTTATTTTTCATGTTTCAAATATATTTTTGTCATATCTTCAGGGTCCACACATTTATTATTTTTACCACAGAACATAAGAAAGTCTCCATTACATAAATTTATAGACAAAGTTAGGGAGAGTTAGCAAGTCTTCCAGCTAAATCAGCCATTTCTTGCAAGAAATAACAATATTTTAGTCAAATTAACACATTATCATAAGTTCTATTGACTATAAAGCCAAAAAGTTATACAGGAAACATTCACTTATGTATCTCAAGTGCATATAACATGCCTGAAAATTAGTATTAGTCAAAAAAATTTGTTCAAGGTAAGTAGGAAAGTCTAAATATTCAATATATTGCTTTTAAAAAATCTGTTCTTAGAAGGATATCTTGATATCCTAGGGTTATTAGTTATTTCCATTTTAAATTAACAGAAATATTCAAGTTATCTCTTTAAAAATATTTACCAAAATATCTTTAAGACTGTATCCGTTTACTGTCCATTCAATAAAGAACTAAACAGCTTTCCCATGTCTTTACAAACACATGTTGCTTTTATTCTTCTTAAAATTGTTTTTCTCATTAGATAAAAATAATTTCACTGTTTCTTAAATTTGTTTTCATTATTTATCATTGATCACATCTTCTTTTTTTTATGTATTTGTTACAGGGTATCACTATGTAGCTGTGATTGTCCTGTTTTCAACCTCCCCAGCACTAGGATTATAGGCATGCACTACCACACCTGGCTTCGGTGGCTGGCGCAGCATGTGGTACCAGGAATCGAACCCTGGCCCTGTGCTTGCCTAAGCAGGCCCTTAGGCTACTAAGCTATCTTGCCAGCCTGATCACTTCTTTTTTTGTATATTTGTTAGTTCTCTCTCTCTCTCTCTCTCTATATATATATATATATATCTTTTGTTTGTTTGTTTGTTTGTTTGGGGGCGGAAGGGTCTATAGTATGTGTAGGGTCTCACTACTAGATTGGACTCATAGTGATCTGCCTGTTTATAGCTGGGATTACAGGCGCATGCCACCTTGCCCAGTCTCAATCGCCATCTTAGCATGCTCTGGCAATGCGACCAGCACAGCAGGCTCAGGGATCGAACCCCTGTCCCATGGACCTGCTTGGAAGTGTTTTAATCCATTGAGCTATTTGACCAGTCCTAACTACTTATATTTTAGAGTAAACTCACTTCCATGTCACATTCTGTGTCTTAACCTTTCAGAAGCAGTCTTGATGTTAAAAATGTATGTCTTTTAGTACTGTAAAAAAAAGTTTTGTCTCTTTAGTTCTGTTTATGGTCTATTTTGTGCTGCACACATTGAAATGCTATGGCACAGCAGTATCTTCCCATTTCTTTTTCTCTTCTCTCTATTTCTCCTTTTCCCAGGTTCATGGGACTGAATCTTTGATTAGATAGAGAAAAGAGACAAGGGGGTGTAACAGCAAACAATGCAGAGGTGTGTGGAAGCAATTCCAGCAGCATTATCAGGGGGAAGTTTTGTATCACTGATGCATAATCTGAAGGATTTTTGAGGTCCTCCATCAGCAACGCAGAAAAATTAAAGCACCTGAAATCATTTCTGTATTCACCATCTCACCTCTATAGTCAGAAAAATTTAATGAAAGAGATAATAGGGAGGTTGATAACTGCACAGAATAAGAGGACAGTGGACATATGTGATGAAGAGAAAGGTCTATCAGAAGCAGAGGTCATGTTCTTACCATAATAGGGAAGCATCAGTGCTGATCAGCCTTAGTTTTTGTTTTTTGGGCTTTTTTAAAATTATCAGTATAAGATTGAGCCTGCTTGTTAAATACATAAAGCTAATCTCTGGGAGTTAATACGAAGTATTCCCACACATTTGGAGGAATAACAGAATAAGGGAAACAGAGTTACATTAAAAGTAGTAAAGAAAAAGGTAAAGCATGCAGAAGAGGGTATCTTTGAAAAATATAATCGCAAAATCAGGTACTGGAGTAATCATGATGCCTTTTCCTGTTTTAAATTCATGCAGTGATAGAATGTCACTTCTCCAGCATTCTTAAGACCAGATGTGTCTTGGATTTCAGAATTTTTCAGATTTTGTAATATTTGCACATTCATAATGATAGCTTGGTAACAGAAACCAAGTCGAAACAAGAAAATTTGTTTGTGTCTTGTATATACCTTATAAACGTCACCTGAGCCAGGTGTGGTGGCGCACGCGCCTATGACCTCAGCACTCAGGAGGCTGAGACAGGAGGATCAGAGCGAATTCGAGGCCACCCTGGGCTAGAAAAGCGAGGTCAAGGCCAGCGAGAACTGCACAGTGAAACCCTATTTCCAAAAGAAAAAATCACCTGGAGCTAATTTTATATGAGATGTTTAATAATTGAACATGTGAAACAAAGTCTCATGGTGTGGAATCTTCTGGAAGCACAACGTCAGCACTCAACAAGTTTTCAATTCTGGAGCATTTTGGATATGCCTTTTTGAGTTATAGATGCTTAAACTGTATTAGGAGGAAATTTTCATATTGGAGGAAGAGTCATAACAATATACTCTTTTTCTGAAATCCAAGAAAAAAGAATCAACCCAGGAAGATTAAATGTAAAGGAAGGTATAAATTTAGTTAAAGCAAATACTGGCCAAAGGATAGCTGATGGGGTGAAATAAAATGACAAAATAAATGAAGGCTAAAAACACTAATAGATAAAAATGGATATTTTACATTAATTAAATGTGAAATCCATTAAAGCATTATATGGTCATGAATATTTATGCTCTTCACAACTTACCTTTCAAATCAAAATCTTATAAAAATACAAGAAAAATTGATAATTCTACAACCACAGTGAGAAATTTTAACAAGTGTGTTTTTAAAAATTAATTAATGAAGATGTAGAGAATTTGCAATGCATAATTAAATTGCTTGATCTGTAAGTTGTTGTAGATCTGTGGGCCCAGAAAATAGAATGCAAAATCCTGTTATAACCATGGACCATTCTCAAGTTTATGAAATGGTAGGAAATAAAAGAAATTTTCAAAACAGAAGTCATACAGATCATTTTAAATGATTGAAATCCAATAAAATGATATTGGAATCCTATAAAATAAAATCCAAATAAAATTCAGAGTTCACATGAAAAGCTCAGCAACCAACAGCTAATAAAATGCCAACAGCACTTCATGAACATAAACAGAAAAAAACAATCTTTGAAATAATTTTTGGATTAAAGAAGAAATAAAGGGCAAGTTAACAAAAGAACTACCACCCCTAAATATCTCAGTATGGGATGGATTTCTAAATAAATGTAAGGTCCTTTTAGGAAGCAGGAAAGAAGACAAGGCAGGCAGACAAACACCAGAGGAACATATCTGTTTCCTAGCCAAACTGTTGCTCAGAAACAAAATACATTTGCCAGAATCAGTTTTTCATAAAACCTGATAACAATAAGCTTCAAAATCTAGGAGCTAGCCTAAAACAAAATAAACCAAGGAAAGAATACCAGATTTAGTGCAAATTAAGACAGATCCTCACAGCTTCAACCTGGAAGCCCAGACATTTTTGTGATTTGAAGCAATATGAACAAAACTACAGAAGTCTGTAAAAATAACAATACTAAACACATAGCACCAGTGTCTACTGGATGAAGTTGGAACAGTGCTTAAGAAAATTCATAGCATAAGCATCTATGAATTTTAAAAATGTATTTTAAAATATAAATGCTTAAAAATGGGAAGAAGTGAGCCAAGCATCAAATTTAATTCTGGGGAGAAAATAACAAAAATAAATGCAAAGAATATAGAAAAAACACAAATTGAAACAAAAGTAGTGATATTGACAATAGCAAATATATTATCACTATATATAAAATAGGAAACTTATTCTTTAAATAGACTAATACAGTATATAAAGTACTGTATAAGGGTCAGAAAATTTAATCAAGAAAAAATATGCATATGTCATAAGAACCAGAAATGGAATATGATATATAAGAAGAGCCAGAAATGGAACATAACTACAAATACATAAATGGTTTTAAACTTTGAACACTGTTGTATATGACTTAATTTCACCAGTGAGAGGCTAGCAAAAATCGAGGCTTGAACAGGAAGGAAGGCAAACATGGGGTTCTCTTTGTTTCAGTTTTGGCAGAGGCACCAATGTGAAAAGTAAAGGAACAGATGCAGTACCCCTGGTCTCCAGAGTGAGGTGCTCGGTGACCCTGAAACAAGTTTCTCTTTCACAGCCTAATACCAAAGGGTTGAATTGCTAGAAATGAGAGTGTTCACTCTCCATTAGAAAACCCCTTTCCATCTCTATTTCCTTCCAGTCAAGGGCACACAGTAGGCTGGTACCTGACTCAGTGTTAAAAAGAGGCTCCAGGGTCAGAGCTGGGGTTTTATTCTTTTCTTATTAGTGGCAAATTAATTTGCATGATACAGTGCCTCAAGGTCAGCTGGGAAACCTGCAGTGAAAATGTCAAGATTTTGTCATCTATCTATATTGGACTTCTGGAGCTGCTCTTATAAATTGTAACACATTGAATAGTTAACAACAACAACAGCAAGCTACTCTCTCTGGATGTTAGAAGTCTGGAATCAAGTCTGGCCACATGCTCTCTGAGTCTCCAAGGAGAAACCTTCTTTGCCTCTTCCTGGCTTTTGGCTGTCAATGGACACTACATAACACAATCATTATGAACACAGATAGCGGTGTTTATTCCTTAAAGCTCCTTTAATAAAGTATTGGACATAAATTTTGGCAGCTTAAAACAACAGATATTTGTTCTATTACAGTTCTGGCAGCTAAAATCAAGATCTAAAATCAAGGTATCAGTAGGATATGTCTCTTCTGACAGCTTTAGAAAAGGGTCTCTTCTTGGCTTTCCTGGCCTGGTGCATTGCCAGCATTCCCTACTATTCCTTGGCTTGCAGCTACATCAATGGGATCTGCCTCGGTTGTCACATGTCTTCCCTCCTCTCTCATGTATGCATTTCTGTCGTCACTTCTTGTAACAGCACCAGTCAGAATGCATTCAGATCCACCCTAATGACCTCATCTCCAGTGAATTAACTTCCAAAGACTCTGTTTCCAAAAAACTCATATTCTCAAGTACCAGGAGTTAGGGTTTCATTGTGCATTTTGGGGGGATATATCTGAAACCATAACACCACCCAAAACAAATGTCTACCAGGGCAAGAAACAAATTTGAGACGTGTGTGCATGGGAAGCTCACATGACCAGCTCTGGACAAGACTGAACCTTGGTCTAGAGGAGACCTGTGAGCCCCCTTGCAATCTCTGGAGAGCACACAAACTCTCCCCAGGCAAAGAGCTTGCTGCAAACAACTGCTGCAACCAGAGAAAATAAATGTTATATTACTTCTGCGTCTTGGAAGGATGAGAGGAAACAAGAGGCAGTGGAAAATATATTGGTCCAGTGAGAAGAAAGAACTCAACCCATAGAATAAGCTTCCATGTAGCATGTAAAATTGGCAACACTAAGTGGGAGTTCCCGTGTTTTTCAATGCTCTGATACCATATATTATTTTACCAGGTTGGTTTAATACAATGTCGAAATCATGTAGAGCTTTGTGATCCCTGGAGAAAGCACAAACATATCCCTCAAATTGGCTCAGTCTTTACATGTTCTTTAAGAAATAAAAAAAAAAAAGTTAAAAGCTAATTAGCTTTAACTGGAAAAATGAAAGAACTAAAATGGTGAGTATGATACCCAAAAATGTCCTGCTCCTCAAACTTCAAGACTGACTAAATGGGTAACCTCCCCATCCGTAGGCGGCACCCTGACACAGACACACCAGCTGAGATGGGACAGGCTCTGATTTCGCAACCAGTGAAACACCCACCCTAGAATCTTCCAATAATCCATCCAGTTATTACTCAGTCAGGATTCTGTCTCTTGCAGACCCCAAAAGACTTTAAATCTTTTACTAGTAAGTATATAAAAACAAACATAACCCATGTTAAGATGGTTAGATAGGAAGATAAAAGGCTTCCAGCCTAAGAAGCTTTGACAACCAAATTGTATGTCGACCAATAACTGTCTAATGATGTGCAAATGATTCTGGAGCAGAAGGAAAACGGTTCAAGATCTGCCTTCTTTTCCAGTGTAAAACCTCATTTCTCAGTAATATACTGTACCCTTTTATTATAAAAGTCCCAACCTCTTGCAATCATTTGACAAAAATGGTACAACCACCCTCGTGTAACAACCCTGAGAAAGTGCCACTATTCAGAACACTCCTTGCTTACCTGCAGAAATACTGAAGGTCAGTTCTAGTCCTTTGCTCTAAATTGGCCTAGGTTGACAGCCTGTCTATCCAGATAGACACGTGGCATAGAAATATTTCCTCGAAATGCTCTCATTTCCGAGTGAATGTATTTCCTTGTAACCCGGGACCCATCAATGATTCAGAAAACTGTGGTTTCAAAATGATTAATATGCAAGGGTTGTAACAAATATGAGTCAGATAAAAGGGGAAATGTATGAGGAAATACAAATGTTATAGAGAAGTAGGCCACAAATCTGTGGATGTGATTAACCAATGAGTAAGAGCACAGTGGAGTGTATAACCCTGGGCGTTCTCTTGTCCTCCAGCAAACACAGACTGCTAATTTCAGAAGACTCCTGCAGTGAATCAGAAGTGAAAATTCCCATGGGCTTTGCTTTATGTTTATCTCAACCATCATTTGCTGTATGCTCAATGCCAGGAGTGCAGGGTGCATACTTCGATGAGAGATACATAATAGATTAGATAGATAGATAGATGATAGATAGATAGATAGATAGATAGATAGATAGATAGATAGATAGATAGATAGATAGACAGACAGATAGATGAATAGATAGATAGACAGAGAGATATACTTGTACCCTCAAAAAAATGCCAGTTCAGAAAAAGATTTCAGACCAATAAATAATTCTTACTCATCAAAGTTGCAATGAAAGCTCCACCAACATAAATTTTGAAACTCAGGAAATGTATATGACCATGTTATTCAACTGGGTTGGTCCGATAGATAGATAGATAGATAGATAGATAGATAGATAGATAATAAAAATATAAACAAAACATTAGAAATGATACCAAATTTCAAAAAACAAGATGATTGAATTCAACAATGGTTGTTATATTGCATATTGATGATTTCAACATAGTTGCTCAGATTACCAGATTTAAGCATGTAAAATTGATTAAAAAAATTTAAGCATTAATGGTTCCTTTTAATAAACCAATAGAAATTAATAGTACAGCTCTCCTAGCTATCTGGTATGTGTAATATAATATATATTGTATAATATAATAATACAGTATAATATAATGATTATAGAATATTTAACATTTTATATATTATAGTTGCATATTATATATATTTACTATTTTTCACTTCTTTCTTTTTTCTCCATATTTATGCCACAATTTCAATGTCTTTCTATGAAGCAAAGAAAGAGAAAGTTTTCAGTACTTAACAAATAACATACTAGGGCCGATCAAAGCGCCTGCTTAAGCAGACACCAGGACCAGGGATCTGTCTCCGCGTGCCATGCTGCCCCCACCCCTGGGGAGTGCTGAGACAGCATTTGAGGCTGGGCATAGTAGTACGCTTCTGTAATCCCAGCTCTTGGGAGGCTGAAGACAGGAGAATCACTATGAGTCTGATCTAAAAAATAAAAGAAATGACACACTAAAAGTAACACGAATTTGAAACACCTTCATTGTGCTCTTCTCTAAAACAATAGGCCATGGGCACAACAGAAGAGTGTATCTTCTGTGAAAGCTGTGTGGCCTGGGTAAGACAGCAAATCTCTAGGCAGCATGCCTATCCCTTTAGGTATACAAAGTCCTAGACGTTCACCAGTGTGGTGAGTTCTGGCTCTCTTCTTAAAATTGGCACACAGAAAATAATAATTTTTCCCTGAATTAGAGGACTGCTAAAGCCAAGATCCTTGGTGCAGTCGCTAATTCTTACGCACTTACAGTATCTTACAGTAGAAGACCTTCTTTCCAGTGGGTCCTCAGGCAGGTGCACGGCTGCGATCCCAGCTCTCAGGAGGCAAAGCAAGGTCCGGGCTAAAAAGACAAAATAATAATAATAATAACAATAACAATAATAGGTCCTCAGCAAATGCTGGTTGGATTGAGTAGAAATCCAACAATAATTTACATGTTAGCCAATTTCAGGTTGCTTGTTTTCCACAAGAAATGAAAAACTAGCTTTTCATAGGTTTTCTCTTATTTCATTTATTCCTTTTGTTAATTATTTGTTCACTTAATCCACTGAGTGCCTACTATATGCAAATTCTGTGCTGTACATTATGAAAAGAAAAAAAAGACAAATCATACAAGGACCCTGTCCTCAGAATCCACAGTCAGATAACACATCTATAATATTTACACAAATATGTCAATGCCAGAAAAGACATAAATGTGTGCTGGCAACTGTGGCAGCTACCAGCCATATGGGCCAGCGAGCACGTGAGGCATTGCTGATCTAAGCCGAGAGGTGCAGCAAGCAGAAAGCACACACTGGATTTCCAAAACTTTATGCCAAAAAATGTGTAAAATAGCTTGTTAATAATTTTATAAGGGCCAGCCAAATAGCTCATCAGATTAAAGTGCCTGCTTAGGCAGACTCAGGGTCTGGGAGTTGGATCTCCAGTCCTGATGTGCCAGCCCCGCCTCCGGGGCAGCCCCACCTCTAAGGCACACTGAGACAGAGATTAAGACTGGGCATGGTGGAGCATGCCTGTAATCCCAGCTCTTGGGAGGCTGTGAACAGGAGGATCACCACAAGTCCAGTCTACACAGTGAGAACCTGTGCACCCTGTCTTAAAATACAAAAAAAAATTATATTCATGCCCCATGGAAATTATAATATATGAGAGAAATAAAATGTTCAAACAAAATATTTCATTTGCTTAAATGAACAACATATGAAAATTATTGAAATATGTTTCCTTTTAACATCTCAGTGTGACTACTAGTAAAGGTAAAATAATATACTTGGCTAGCATTGTTTCTATGGGATAGCACTAAGATACAGAAGGGGTTGTGGATGTTAAGAGATCTTAGTGATTCTCTGCAGCTTGAGCCGGTGCAAATAAGGGCCTAAGAAAGGCCTGGGAAGAGATGGCTTGGAGCTGACTTAATTTGGAAAGCTTAGACACAGGAGGAGGACAAGTGGAAATCCCAGGAGGAACAAACCTGGCTTTGAATGAATCCGTGACCTCTTCAGGCAACCTAATTTTATTCCACATAAGGAGTCCCAAATAGGTCCTGACTTGTGTCTCAGCCTCTACTGAGCTGCATAATTTCCCACCTTCAAAACACTTTCAGTAGCCACATTTTCACTTTTTGCTTTCACATTATCTCTATAGTCTCTGTGGGATGAGCATTCGCTTCATTTTACAGATGCTAAAACACTGGGGTGCAGGGGCTGGGGAGAAGCTCAGGTGTATAAGCACTTGTCTGGTAAGCACAAGGTCCTGAGTTCGATCTCTGGTACTTGAATAAATAAATAAATAAAATGAAAAGGCCTGTAAGAACCTGGGATGCTAGGCCAGTCAAGGGAAAGAACTGTGGCTGAAACACATTTAGGAGTAATGTTCCTTAGGTTCTTTGTGGTGCATCACCCCGCCTCCCTCCCATAATACACTGCTTTTCCATGTTCTGGGGTCCTCCAGGTAAAGCGCATCTTAGGCCTGGGCATCTTGGTGAACTCCCAAATGCAGCCTGTCTTGTGGTAGTACCAGCTGCCCTCAGACAAATCCAAGCATCGAGAATCTAGGACAAGTGTGCCCAAGAAATTAATAGAAAACAATTTTTTTAGTTTATTTGATACAGGGTCTCCCTATGTGGCTCAGACACATAGTGAACTTCCTGTCTTGGCCTCCCCAGAGCTGGGATTACAGGGGTGTGCCACCATGCACAGTTTCAGGGGCCAGGATGGCGTGTGCTACTGGGGATTGATCCTGCATCGTTGTGCTTTTCAGGTGACACTTAGACCCCTGAGCTATATCCTTTGCCCCTAAAACACAGGAAAATTTTTTGAAAAGGAAAGGGAAAAAGAAACTACATATCAAGCTGTGTTTTGGGAACATAATGTACCCTGTTCATTTAAATTTCGCAGCACAGCCTGACAAGTAACTCAGTGGACTAATGCACCTGCTTAGGCAGAGCACAGTGGCCACCCCGGGTGCTGAGACAGTGATGGGGACTGGGCGTGGGGCATGCAGGCCCTGTAATCCCGGCTTGGGAGGCTGAAATGGAGAATCACTCTGAGTTCAGTCTACATAGTGAGCCCTGTAGACCCTGCACTAAATACATGAAAAATAAATTTCACAGTAACCTTCAGTAATAAATATTGAAGATTCTCCCACAGTCTCATAATACTGACATTAGCTGATTGTCTAAAGCACCCCTCTGTTCTCCTGTATTCCTTCTGGCAGGTAATCCTTAGAATTGCCCCCAAATTAATCATGAAAGTTATAGGCCAGTTTCATAGTCTAAAACAGCTACTGCCCAGTGGATTTTGAATGTGTAACAGCAGCATTGCCTCACATTTTTTGGCAGCTAGGTATGAACTAAACACTATACCAAACGTTTTATATGATCCACATAACCACACCATGAGGAAGATTCCAGTATTTTTCCCATTTTATAGATAAGCAGACTTTTTTCTATTTTATTTATTTATGTATTTATTTATTTTTATTTTTTAATTGAAGAACAAATAGCAATGAGACAGTTTCAAGACAAATTAACAGGACAGATTTGATAATTAATACATTGCAAACTGTTTTCATGTTTTGGTATCAAACAAGGTGCATACATGATATTATACTTACAGACACTATTATAGCAGATGTCTCTAATCAGTGAATTAAGAGAGTGTAGCTCTTTACGTATCTTATTTTTTATAGCTGAATTACATCACAGATTCAATAATTTTGAAAAGACAAAGTGAGCTAATCAGGAAATGGTAAATGACAATCAAGAACTAAACTTTTCACCATCTATATCAAAGCCCAAGTTCTTTCCTATCATCGTATGATTTGTTTTTGTTGTTTTTTGTTTTGTATTTTAGGGAAAGGTCTACAGCGTATTCAAGGTCTCACTACTAGATTGGACTTATAGACATCCACCTGTTTTCAGCCTCCCAAGAGCTAGGATTATAGGTGCATGCCACCATGCCCAGTCTCAATTGTCATCTCAGTGTGCCCCGCTCCGGGGCTGGCACAGCAAGTACGGGGATTGAACCCCCTGGGGGAGGGGGCCCTGCGCCTGCTTGCCAGCACTTTAATCCACTGAGTTATTTGGCAGGCCCCATCTTCATATGTTAATTCCCATTTTCCGCATTTCCCTGACAAGCCTGAGGCTCATTTTAATATCCATACCAATCTGACAAATCTGTAGGGATGCCACTCCATTGTAGTAGGCAGATGAGCAGCTAGTTTATCTCCCTCAAATAGATGGTGAGCAAAGTGGTTCTGGGTCACCTTTACAGTCTACTGGAAAGGTTTTTGATTTAAACCTTGAATTACTCCATTTTTTGTTGCTTTAACCAAATACCTTAAGCTGTGTAGTTTGTAAAGAAAAAAAGTTAAATTAACAATTAGAAAGCTTTATACCCAAGATCAGGCAGCATTAATTCAGCCTCTCTTCAATCCCTCCTGATGGACAGCACCATGATATGAGGACATTTAAGAAGAGACCACATGGTGTGACAAGAAGGCAGACAGCAAGGAGTCAGTCTCCCTCTTTTTTATAACCACCCACTGTCAGAACTAACCAAGTTCTCACCAAAGCTTTGCCTATCCCTTCTGAGGGCAGTGACCCCTGGGACCTAATCCCCTTGGACGAGGTCCTGTGTCATATGTGCTCTGCCACCACCTTGGCTTACTGCACTGAGGACCACACTCCCAACATAGAGTCCTTCAGGAAAACATGCCACTTATATTCAAATGAAAGTGGCCCTCACCAAGAGGAGGACTCTGGAATGAGGCCACACAGATTGTTTTAATGTTCATTCTGAACGTGTCTCACAGCCATCTAGGTAAGGCCTCCAGGTCTATGGTCATCCACGTGTAAATGAAGCAAGTGAGCGGCTGCAGACAGCATGACAGGTTAGTGACACAAGAAATGATCCGATCGCTCAGCCCCCAGGTTAATGGCCTGCTGACCAGCCAACAGTTTGATATTGTTTCCTGCAAGATAACGCAACACCTCCACATCTGACCCACCATATGCTGGACAATTCTGTCAGTTCATTGTGGTTTCATTGTTCAACTATTCCTATATTACTGTCAGCCCTGTTGATTGCAGAGGCAATGAATTGTGTGGGAGTGATATGTTCCAGACCTAGGACTGAATAAGTAATTCACACCATCCCCTTGTGTGGGTTCTGACTTCATGGACAGGCATGGGGGTTATCAGCCTTTTAGGATTTTACGCATGTTTTGCTGACTCAGAAATGAATGTAAAATATAGAATGACACGCTGGGACAGAGCAGCATTTTTAAACTCCTTCAGGGAGTCTTTGTTCTTAAATCAATAGCTGGATGTTACATATTTATGTGCAAGTGGATGCTTGCATATGTGTGTCTACAGAATGCGCTGATTTGGGTGATAGGGTAAATCATTTGAAAATCACTCTGGGGTAATCCCACATAATTGCTAATATGATATTAAAATAATGCTGATTCTATAATGCTCTTTATTCAACTTAGCTTTCACATATCATTATGTTTTTTAAAAGCAATAAAGCCATAGTGAAATTTATGGCTACATCTGGCTTCTTTCCCTATCTATGAGATACAAGTAACTACAATTTACATTACCTGTTCTTCCACGGAGTTGAAAGTTTACCAGTATGTTGACAGACCAGACTACTTGTCTAGAGCAAATGGATGACAGAGATTACTTGAGCACTTCTTATAGTAGAATAATAATTGTTTTGATTTCATGAGGATAACTTATGTTTATCAAGTGCTTACTAGAAATCAAGCACCGTGAGACACACTTTGCAGACTCCTCAAAATAACTTCATTTGTATACATCATTCCAAGACAAATATTACAGATAAGAAAATAGAGACTTGAAGTCAAGATCTCTTACTCCAAAGAACCTTCTTTAAATCTCTATGCGAAATACTAAATATGGCGAAGAGTATGACATTAAGTCTCCTACACACTAAATGAAGAAAGCTGAAATTCTAGATTTAAAATATAACCAACAGATTAAATTATATTTGATGATGAGGTAAATTCTACCTTGAAGACTACCTTGAAGAAAGTATAACCTAATGGAAGCACAGCACCCTGGCTCTGAAGGAGGCACAGAACCATGATGCTGGCCGCCGAGTTGAAGGCTCAGAGCTTATATCACATTCTAAAAGGGCTTCTCCTCTCCTATACATGAGAGCTGAATGAGTGCGTGAGTTGCCCATGCCCACAACTACACTAAATAGAATCTAACTTATTTGCTTCCAATACTAATATATAACAAGCTAAACATAGACACCAAAAATTAGTGTCAAAGTAAAATACACACTATCCCGAGACTTTCTGAGTTTGTGGTTTAGCTACAATTAGTTGACAAACATCTGCTGAATTCTAGTCACCTGTTGGAAAAAAATTTCACATGCAAATAACTTCCAAGGAGCTTCTATGAGAATCAAGGCAGCACACACAAGGGAATTCATGCTTGTGTTCAAACCTTTACTTGCTCATACTTGGAATCATAACAACTTGTAATGGCTTTCTCCAGTCTAGGACTACAAGATGCAACCATTCAGCTGAGAAATCTGCAGCATAAATGTGATTGGGCAGGACAGTGTTAGTTCTGCTGTCCTACTAACATATAAGACTTTTTTTTTTTCTAAAAAGAAAACAATAAAATCGTTCATATTTCTTTCCAAGCTTCTCTCACTGTACGCAGCTCCAAACTGAATTCCACAAAATGCTGAGTGCTCTCATTTACCTCCAGTCAATGTATTCCCAGGGGTCCTTAGGTCACATGGACAGAAGCAAGTTCTGTTTCATTTTGCTTTCCCCAACCGTTTCATGTGCATGAACTCTATCCTATTGTTTCCCAGTGTTATTTCTTGAAACTGTTAATGAGTGGTTACTCATTTATAAAATAAATGTATGACATTCTCTGCACTGTCTCAAAAGACAGTATACTACTGTTCATTCCTAGGGGTAATTTTATATTTAGAATGGGACAAATTTTCTAGAATTCTGCCAAAACATTCCACTTGGGCTCCTGCAATGGAAAAAAGATAGCAGAAACTCTTCTGCCTTAATTTCCTGACCCTTCTGGCTCCAGTCTGGAGAGGTCCATATAAATAGGCCTGAATTCTCAGAGGATTTTACCATCGCCGTGCTTCTAATTCCCTTCCTTTATGTCATAGTTTGGCCTCTCTTCTTAAAGAATTCAACCACTCGAAATAAAAATAGTCTTTCCCATCCCATTTCTACATCTTTTATATAATTTGAAAATGGCAGGTCTCTTTGAAAGTAGATGTTAAATGATTTCTCCAAGTCTTTTCTATTATGCTGACAGATTTTCCCCAGAGATCACAGGTTAATTTCTCTAAACTGGCTATTTGATGTAATCTTCACATTGACCTCAAAAAACTGAGTATGCATATTATGAAATCATGCTTTTATTGCCAGTATCAAAGCTTATTGAAAAAAGATGGACTAGCACATATTTTTTTAATTCCAGGATGGATTCAAACAATAGCACCAATGTAATTGTCTAGTACTTCATCAATTAATGCATTTATTCAACAAATATTCCTCAAAAAATTAGTATATCTCATCACTTACAGTGTCCTAGAAATGTAAAATAAATTATAAATTTTTCTTTTGTAGAATTATGCTGCATAAAAATTTATGTGTAGCATAGAAACATGGTGAAGTGTTACACATATAACTGCAATTTATCTTCAAGAGCAATGGGATCCAAAATGAATGAATAATCAGTCCTAACTAGGAGAAAAAAATATTGCAGAAATGTAATTGAAAATGTAAAATAAGCAAACATCTAACCACATGTCCTTTGAATAGGAGTGAAATAAGAACTTAATATGTCTGGAATAGGGAAAAAAAAGCATAACTTCACATTTTTTTGCCAGTTTTGTGTAAGAAAAAAGGAAATAATTATTACCAGTTCCTACTATGAGTCTAATTCCTTGTGCCTCGACAAGATGCCCTGTGGAGCCCAATAGAACAGAAGAAGAATCGAACATGATCTATGGCATTAAATAAGGTATTGTGGGAAGATGATACTGACTTAAGGAAAGCTTTGCTCTGTTTTCAAGAGAAACTAGACCGAGCTATCTATAAGAATGAACCATAAACACACATGTACGTGCATGTGTGGTGTGTGTGTTATACTTGGAACTGCCAATAAGAAAGCAGAGGGATAGGAGAAGAAAGAGGGAGGAAGGCGGATCTTTATCACAAACTATCAGAAAAGCCCTGCGGGGACCTAGACAGCTGGGAGGTAGGATTATCTTGCATGGCAATGTAGACTGTAATGTAAAGCTGGAGGGCTTGTTTTTCAAGATATGACAACTTGAAAGTGATGAAAGGAAATAGCTATCAATCTAGAATTACATATGCAATGGAAATGCTTTCCAAAACGAAAGCAAAATAAAGATTGGTGGGATAAACAAAAACTGAAATAATGTATCCCAACAAACCTGCACTACAAGAAGTTCTTCAAGGGCCAAAGAGATAGCTCAGTGGACTAAGTGACTGCTTAGGCAGGTTCAGTCCTGGGCACCACACACCATGCTGGCCCCACCCCTGGGCACACTGAAATGGTAAAAGAGATTGGGCATGGTGGTGCATTCCTTTAATCCCTGGGGAGGCTGAAAGCAGGAGGATCACTATGAGTCTGAGCTGCATAGTGAGACCCTGTACCAAATATATTAAATAAATAAACAAATAAATAAATTCTTCAGTCAGAAGGAAACATGATAACCAGATGGAAATATGGATTTACATAAGGGAATAAAAAGCACTAGAAATTGTAAATATAATTAACATTTTATTTATCTAAAATGTAAGTAACTTTTAAAACAAAATAGTAATGTTTTATAGGCCTTATACAAAACACCACAAAGGATGGGAAGCAAGCATGGACAAAAATTGTTAAAAGGCTCTTTCATGACATATGAAATTGTTTAATATTGTTTAAAGGTAAGCTGTGATAGATGTGTGTTATAAATCTTACTACAGCTTCCAAAACTATGAAACAATGGGTTACTACCAATCAACCAAAAGTAGACTAAACACACTGACATAAAATACTCAAAATCAAAAAGAAGCAAGGATAGAGTAAAAGGGGAAAAAATTTGGTAGAGGATAAATAGAAAACAAATACAATGATGGTAGACTTAAACAACAGCTACAACAGATTAAATGTAAATGCTTTATATATTCAAACTAAATGACAGATCTTCTCAAACTGGATAATAAGATAAAACCTAACTATATACCATATCCAAGAAAGTCATTTTGGATATATGCCCAATAAGTTAAAAAATAAAAAGGGGGAAGGCCGATGGGATAGCTCAGTGGACTAAGCACCTACCTTGGCAAGAGTAAGAAGCAGGGTTCACTCTACCCATCCCACATGCTGCGCTGGCCCCACCCCCAGACACAGAGCTGACCATCTAGACTGGACATGGTGTCCAGCCTACTAGGGAGGCTGAAAACAGGAAGATCACTATGAATCTGAGCTGCACAATGACACCTTGTACCAAATACATAAACTGAAAAAAAAAAGTAAATAGGGGAAAGTATATGCCATGCAAGTACTAGGCCCAAGGAAGCTAGAGTGATTTTACTAACAAGAAAAATAGACTTCAGCACCAGAAATGTTGTTAGGGATAAAGAGAGGCATTTAATGATGAATAAGGAGTCACAAGGACATAAATGTACTCACACATAAAACCAGTATTTGAAAGTACATGAACCCTGGTGTGCCATGCTGGCCCTGCCCCTGGGGCCCTCTGAGATAGTAATTGAAATGGTGTGGTGGTGCATGCCTGCAATCCCAGCGCTTGGGAGGCTGAAAACAGGAGGATCACTACAAGTCCGATCTATGCAGTGAGACCCTGTGGACCCTGTCCTAAATACACAATAAATAAATAAATGAAAGAATTAATGAATGAATGAATAAATGAAATAAGAAAGCACATGAAGCAAAACTATTACAATGTAAAACGTAAAATAGATAAACTCATAGTCTGATACATCAATGCACATTCTCTCATATTTAATAAAACAAGTAGACAACAAAGCAGTCTGGGAGAAAATGAGGAAGAATGAAAATAAAGTTGATGAGCCTGGATTTTCCACATAAGTAACTGGGGAATATGGATCGTTGAAATGGTTCAATAATGAGTTTAGTTCTGAGGGGAAGGAAAGGAAATCCCCAGAGTCCCACATTCCTGGAATGAACACCACTGAGTGTGACAGCCCCATTTCCTGGCCCAGAGCACCGTGGTGCCTTCCACTGTGAGTGATAAAGATGCTTTCACCTCTCCCAATTCTTCTTCAGTTCTTCCAGTTTTCCTGCCAGTGACTCTGGATACACACACACACACACACACACACACCCCACAACTTTGCCCAGGCAAATAATACTTAATTCTCAGATACAGTGCAGTCCCTGACATAAGTCACAACAGTGCAGCACCCAAACATCTCAGTCTTGAACCACCAATTCAGCAGAAAGGCCCGCAGTCAGTGGCCATCCAAGGACAGAAGGCCTGGCCGCTTAGGCCTGAGGTACTATCAGGACCCCAGTGCCCCCATCCTCTGTTGCTCCTGAGACAACTCCCGTTAAGTTTCTTTTAAGCAAATCTCCATCTTCCCATCTGTTTGATAGGAACAGAATCTAAGATATAGGGAAATAAGAAATGCAAAGAAACAAGATCATAGTCACCGTTTAAGAATAGGTAGAAGAAAGGAGGACAGAACATAGGTTGAAAAAGAAAGAATGTAGAGGCCAAAACAGTGTATAAAAAAAGAAAATTAGAAAACTAATTTCAAACTGTTCATTAAACACTTGGATGCTAGAGTCAGGAAAGATCAAGCATGGGAATCTTAGCATTGAGATATAATGTGCTATTATGCCAAATTAAAAGCAGGATGTGGCCTGCCTGGTAGCTCAGGGGACTAAAGCACCTGCTTGGGCATAACATAGTAGCTGGGGTTCAATCCCCAAAGCACAGTGCCAGGCCCACCCATGGGGACTGGGAGTGGGGCGCACACCTGTAATTCTAGAACTTGGGAGGCTAAAAACAGGAGAAGCACTATGAGTCTGGTCTATGTAGTGAGACCCTGTACACCCTGTAGACCCTGTCCTAAATACAGAAAAAAGGTTTCTGTTTAAAAGTGGGGTGTAAGGTTCAACAAGATAGATCAGTGAACTTAGGCTTGCTTAGGTAAGCACAGAAGCCAGGGCTCAATCCCTGGCACCGGAAGTCGTGCTGGCCCCACCCCCAGGCAGGCTGTCCAGGTGTGGTGGCACAGGCCTGTGATCCTCGCACTAGGGAGGCAGAAAACAAGAAGATCATTATGAGTTCAAGCCGTGTAGTGAGCCCAGCACAAGAAAAAAGCAGAAGTTAATTTTCATACTTTTCTTAGCACTTGTATCAGAGTCTTTTCTAATGACTATATAAGACTATTGTAGAAGAAACAAAAAAATTTTCCTGCATTCATTATAAGGGTCATAGTTAACACTCCCATCATGACAGACAAGCTAGTAATGCAGTGGTAGATAATAGAAATCGGAATGCCTCTTCCCCTGAAGACCTTCTTGTGACAGGTATTCCACCCTTTACCAGGAGCAAAGAAGCTCTTCAGAGGATATGGGATAAAGCCAGAGGGAGACATTGCCCATTTTTGTAGCTTGCTTTTGGAAAAAAAGAGTTCTAAGTCCTATGACCTGCCTTGGGAAAGAAGAATTCTAGTTTCTGTTACCTGTATTAGTCACTTTCCTGTTAATGTAACAAATACTAGAGATAATTAACTTAATAAGAGAAAATTTTATTTTGGCTTAGGCCAATTAACTCTATAGCTTTTGGGTCTATATTGTGGCAGTACATCGTGGAGGGGCAAAAGCAAGTGACAGAGAATACTACTCGCCTCATAGTGGCTGGGGTGGGGGAGGGAGAAAGACAGAGAGAGGGAGAGAGAGACACAGCCAGACAGAGAGACAGAGACAGAGAGACAGAGACAGACAGAGATAGAGACAGAGACAGAGAAAAACATAGGCAGAGACAGAGTCAGAGACAGAGACAAAGAGACAGAGACAGGGAGGCAGAGACAGAGAGACAGAGAGGCAAACCTCAGCATTCCATAACCCTCCCTTAAAATACACTCTCAATGACCTAAAACTTCCTCCACAGCCCCTCTTCACTAAAGTTTCTACCACTTTCCGAAAGCATCAAGAGAACCAGTCATGTGCTACATGGAACTTGAGGGACGCTCTAGTCCTGCTTCCATGGAGAAATGAGGGGAAGAGACAGAATGCCAGAAAGTGAGAAAGGAGGTCTTGCTTTCAAACTTCTTCCAGTCTCCTCAGTTCAAAGCACTCAGTATGCTAAAAATACCCTATTTTGGAATATCATTATCAGAGCCCCAACTTTAGTAACATTATTATTAGGAGAAAAAAAGAAAGTTAAATATAGTGGAGAATAACAGTTTGGGGTTTAGCTTTCTCAAATAGTTCTGGGCCAACAACCTTAAGTTACGTTTGACTGTGAAATGCACACCAATGATGTCCACCCACTAAGTCGTATGGAAATACTCCATGAGCCTCTCAGATTGGTAGACGTAACTGCAAGAGCCAGGGCCACATTTCTGAGTCGTGTGCTTTAGACCAAGATCTTCTCCAAGCCCCGGTTTTCTCAGCTGTCAAGTGGGAGCAATATATCACCTCCTGTGCCGGGCTGCTGTGAACATTAAATGGCAGGATGTGTGCACAACACTTAATCAGCTCTGGCACATAGGAAGTTCTCGGTAAACAGAGACAATTACATAGAAATGTATAAACTCAATGTTCCCATTGTCTCACATGAAACCAGGAAGAGACTCTGTGGAGATACATGTGAATGGCTTGATAGAATACTTGGCACTGGAATACGAGGTACCAAATTGAAAATTGCAGGTGCCCAGACACTATTCTTCTTCTCAGACATAATTAACTTGGGCTGGGCTGTGGCTTCTGCCAAGAAAAATGACTACAAGTTTCTCCCTGTCTGTTCAACCTGAAGGTGTCAACGAAAGCATTACCTGCCCGGACTAGCACCCAGCGGCTGTGATGGGACACCCCGCGGGCAAATGTATCCTTCTAACCTCCCTCAGCTCCGCGAGTCTCATGTGATCTTTGTTTCCAAGAAGCGCAGCATTCTCCAGCCATCCTCCTCCTCTGCAGCCTGGTGACAGCTGATCGGATTCCTTCAAAGCAGCCTCTGACTTCACAGGCAGTTTCTACGACGCTCCCAAATCAGACATGCTTTTACAGCCATGAAGTAGCAAGAAAAGACCTTTATTCCCCAAGACTCCCAGAATATGAACTCCAGATGAGATCAAAGGTAGCTCTTGGGTGGGAATTGCAAATACAGGCCTGGCATCTTTGGCATTACGCTGTTAATACTCCAGAAGCAGTGAAAATCCACATGGAAAAACAAAAGCTCCCATTAAAAGAAAAGACCCTACCTTGTTGCCCTCTCCCTCCTGCCCTGCTGATAAACTCCCTCACCATGCTCTTGGATTGGGCAGTGGTTCAAGATATAAAGCTTTCAATGGATATGTGGTTGAGATGGCTGAATTTTCACATGTCCTTCCACCACCACCCACACCCCTAACAAGAAAATGCCTTGAAAAAATCAGGACTTGAGTTTTTGTTTTTTTTTTCTATTGCAGTAAGAAAAAGGAGAAAAGTCTAAGGCAGGTTGGGAGAGCAATAAAATTTAATCCACAGACCTGAGCTTACAACAATAAGGACCAAGTGGCTTGAAAAATACTGAAGTTGTCCCCAGTTCCTGAGGAGATTTTACACATATTTCTTCTGACTTGGGTCAAAGTATTAGAAAGACTTTCTGAAAGAGTAAAACTGGTTAGCTCAAACTCTTGCCAGACTGATGCAGACAAAGGACAATGGTACAAAAACATGGGCTGGGATGTGGGGCAAGAGCAAGGGTGAGGTTTCTGATTTCATGGTGTCAGTAAGCTTGGGGTTTTTCTTTCCAGCTAAATCCTTGAATTTCTGGTTTAGAAGTTTACCAGCTTCCTGCTTCCAGCCATAGGGGAGAGAAAGAACTTTTTACTGGCTAACACTCCCATCTGTAGCAGTCTCTCTCTCTCTCTCTCTCTCTCTCTCTCTCTCCTCCCATTTTTATTTTAATCAAAACTTATGAAACAGTTACAAGCAAAGGTAGTCTGTCGCTCCCTCTTTAGACATAATTTTTATGGACTCAAAATCAGTTGCACACTTCAGATCCCCTTTCTCCTAAACGCTGCTGTGTGTATTTCCTGGGTAGAAAAGCATTCTTTACCACACCACGGCACCATTATAAAGTCAGACCATTTAACACTGATACCATTTTATTTTCTCATTTACATCATTTTGTCTTCTAATTAGCAGTCCATAATCAATTGTGTTATTTGTACCATGACTGCTTTCAAACATTCAGTTCCTAATTCAATGCAGGATCATGCATTGTGTTTAGTTACCATGCTGTTTCAGTCTTATCAGAGGTGTCTTTAATTAGGGCACCACCATTCACCTCCTTTGTAGCTGAGAATCTGACATGCCCAATGTAAGGAAAAGTTGCCCAAATGAGGCCTGACTTGGCCAAGCCTGGGTCTCGGTGGCTTGTGTTTTCTTCAGTGGCTGTAGTCTCCTGGCAGCCAGTGAAGCCCAGAATTATAAACCTCTACAGTCCCTCACTGAACAAAACTCTTCTCCTTGCAGTCATCCAATAACCATTTGTCTTAATCAGTCACGGTCTGTTATAGTCACAAAAGTGCTGACCCATGAAAAACAATCTGTTCAAAAATCAGGTTGTTTTCCTTTCAAATGCCATCAACACCCTTGTGATGTACAACAACATGTCTGCCTATCTGGCCAGAAAAGAAGAAAGGGAACAAAGGCATGATTAAGACAACACTGAATTATTGGGAAATAAAATGTTCTTTCTCGAATAAAATCAAAGTTACACCCAACTTTCCATAGCCCATATATTCCTCATCTCTTTGTGTGTGTGAAACAGCTTAACAAACAGGAACAATACTGGACTCTTCAGAAAGTACTGGATCCACATACTTCCCCTCAAATGAGAAAGTATTTGTAATGTTGCGTGTCCTGAGCTCTTGCCATGGCCAATTAATATACATCACACTATTCTAGGAAAAAAATTTAGAGGGAAATAGTGATAACAGGGACCTACAGAATGTATTATGACTCTATAAGGAGATCGTGACTTGGGCTGGCTTTGTGGGGTTATTTTCATTTTTGTTTTGTTCTGTTTTGTTTTTTTAGAAAGCAAACAGCATACTGTCAGGTTGCAGAATTTCAGACATGGCAGAGACCATGTCTTAAATAACCCAATCTCCTGATTTGCAAATACTGACAAAGAAACTCAGAGAGGTTAGGTAAGCTGCCCATAGCTAGCTAGTCACACACATAAATGTTTTTGGCAGGGCTTTGACAATGTGGGACACTCCAAAGACATGCAGGGCTGATTAAAGCTCTTCTATTTTGGATACATTAGAGCATTCCAAATAAAACATGAGAAATTATTCCTTTATTCAGAAAAGATAAAGTTACACAGTGACTTCCCCAGTTGATTTTTATAAGATTTATGTTCTCAGGTCCTATATTTCTTCAAAGATGAAATCTTAAAATTTTAGAAAAAAACTTACATGAAGCCTCATATCCTTAATAGTTTAGAAATCCTTAGCAGGGATCCTTGGTAATCCTCCAGTTAATGAACTACTGCATTAAATCATTGCTTTACCCCACTAAGGTAGTTCTGGTGGATCTTCTCTAAAGGCCCTAGAAATACAAAATAACCCTCAAATCTATACCTACTAACTACACATACTATTGAAGGCATGCATAAGAGACCATTGAGGAACCTACACAGCAATGGGCAAGTTGTGCTTGCTAACAACAGTTGAAGAGGAAGCCAATCCTAAGAGAAATACTGAATAAATGCAAGTTAAGGTATTATTGGACCTGAAGACACCACTTTGTTATGTATGTAAGGGACAACTGGCCCATTCACTACCCATTCACTTTCAGAGAATAGACTGACACCTTTACGTCTTTGTCTTTGGTAACTCAAGTTTGCTTTGAGATTTCTTTGACATTCTTAGATCCTTGTGTTTGAAGCAAGCAATGGGAATTTAAATATGATCTTTATACACTCATCTGGTGGATAAAAGAAGAACAAACCTCTTCAAGATGGGAATTCTGCTGGAAAGAATACAACTTTCCAATCCTGCGCACTCGTTTATGAAGCCAAGCCCAATACAAAATTCTTAGACTATTTCCCTAACTTCTTCCTAGAAGGTGTGCAGCTTAGGTTCAGGGACTAGCAGAATACTAAAGTCCTAGGGTTTTTGACAAGTGTATAATCTTAGAAGACAATTTAGCCTCTGAAGGTTTAGTTTTTGCAGTAAAATGGTGGCAAACATATCTGTCTTTATAATATAACTTAAGTTGAAAAGGTGGAATAGTCATCAAGCATTTAGCAAAGCCAGGTAATTCCTTGCAGAAAAACAATAAAGGAATAAATTTCAAGATCTTAGAACACACTTAACAAACAGAGCTTCTGTTGCTTAGCTTTTCCTAAATGAACTAGATACCAGAGAAAAGAATAAAATAGCTTAGTCAATATCACATGAGTCAGAAACCACAGATGGCGCTGTTATTTGAGTATTGTGCTTTGCTATATGTGGTCTTTGGATTTCCTCTGTACTGAACATGAGACTTCCTTTTTCCATTCTACAAAAACCCTTTCCAATGATTACATCATTTCTGATTCTTGGGGGGAAATTATAACCTCTAAAGAACAGTTACCAGTTCTCATTTATCCATCCTCTTAATAATGGTTAATAAACTCAATCAAGGGACTGGGTATATAGGTCAGCAGCATAACACCTGTCTGGCAAGCCCAGGGATGTGAGTTCAATTTCTGGTATGTAAATTACAAAAAAAAGCTCAATCAAAATAGTGAATAAAATTTATACCTGAGGAAAGATAGAATTGAGGGGGAAGGAATAAATATTTTTAGGGCTGGCCTATAAATAGTTCAGTGGATTAAAGTACCTGCAAGCAGGTGCAAGGGCTGGGTGTTTGATCCCCAGGCCTGCCATGCCAGCCCTACTCCTGAGGCATGCTGAGATGGAAATTGAGACTGGGCATGGTGGCATGCACCTGTAATCCCAGCTCTTGAGACTCTGTAAACAGGAGGATCACTATGAGTCTGATCTAGTAGTGAGACCCTGAACACCCTGTAGACCCTTCCCTAAAATACACAGAAAAAAAAAAAGATTACATCTTTTTTGCTAGTACTCTTCTTGGAAAAATAGCTACCATCGCTGAGGTTGGACAATCCTGGAAGTAACTTACACATGCTACTTCCATAAACATCTTACATTGCCTAAAGGGCTCATTGGCTAGAAACCAACTGGGAAAACTTCAAGTTACTACAGAGACTGCAAATATTAAAAACCTGTTGCTAGTGGCTAAATACCTGTGATTCATACTTGTCTTCTCAGAATATGCAAAATCAAACCACAGATGAAAAGAAAATTTATGTAATATTATCTTATTCTAGCTGGAATCAGTTATGAACCAACAGCCTAGAAATGCATGCCATGTCAGGAAAAAGCTTCAGTGTTTGACAATTGCCTATGGAAATTTATGTTGCCTAAGAGGTAGTCTTTCAGATATGTGTTCTCAGAAGCAACAGGATGAATAGCCTCAGTCATCTCCCTCCTAGAGTCTAAGGCTCAATAGAAACAAAAAGTACTCAGAGGACAAACTTTCAATTAGTCTTGCCCAGACAACACAGCGATATGTCAAGTCCCATCCCAGCCAGGATCACTGATTAGACCTTTGAGGATGTTGAGTATTTTCTCCACAGGATGTGGTCTGGTGACTGAATTTTAGGTCAAAGTTCACATTTCTCTATGGTCCTATCACCCAGTCAGTAACCTTAGGGAAATCTCTTCAGTATGCCTGTCTTTGGTTTCACTCTACTGACTGGTATTTCTGACCTGTTGAATCAGATTCTTCCTTGTCCGATCATCTGAGAGCCAGGTCAGCCTGTTAGAAGCCTCCAGCTTCGACCACATCCAAAGGCTCCTTCACCAGAGCACTCCTCCCTTGGCTGGTCCCATCCCTGTTTCACCCCTCCAGCTAAGGTAACACCTAGTTATAAACTAAGTGTCAAACTATTACCTGTCTGAAAGGAAGATGCCTTTGCTTGTTAGGACACACCTTTCTCAAGCACCCTGAGGCCCAGCAGCCAGGTGGAAGGATCAGTGCCACTAAATGCTTGGTGGTCCAATCAACTAGGCTCATATATAAAGTACCTTTAAGACAACATACACACCTAAAAAGGGCTGAATAGCCTGTACTTGCTCCATTATGTCTGAAGAAGGATTTTAGCCCTAAGAGAAACATATTACATAAATGCAAGTTGTACTCTTATTAAAGTTAATCTACACCCAGCTCTGTAAACACTGACATGCCACATAGAGCTCTTCTAGCCAAAGTCTAAGACTCACTGAGTAATATCCTTCTGGGTCATTAATTTCCCTTCAGACTAATGCTATTGATCCAGATGAAATGGGATGCTAAGACATGGCACACAAGGAAGAAGACTATTTATACTCTGCAGAAAAAAAAATCATCTAGAGATGAGGCTATGGGGAACAATGAAACTACAGCCATAACAAGAAACAAACCCTTCCAAAAAGATGATTGTGAAGATATCTATTACTCTTTTCAAGAAATATTTATTGGGCACCCCTTATGTGCCCAGCACCCTGCCAAACATTAAGCCTCACAGTAGACAAGAAGTGGTCCATGACTGAAAAGAATTCATACTCTGGTACATGCGGTTTGCACTTTTCTAAGTATCAGAATCACTTGACTACTTGATGAAACTAGAAATGTTTATCCCCTCCCACCCAAGCTCACTAGATTAAAGGCCCCAAGAAATGATGTGGGACTCTTTATGGCTAACAGGTGTCTCTGAAGCTTGGATGATTAGCCAACTTCAAGGAAACACTGGGCTAGTGAAACAATTAACCAGCTAATTAACATGAGAACAATTTTCTCCTTGATTATAAATAATAACCTATATAATTTCTCAATAAATGAAGATCACTCAACTAATTTCCTACTACAATGGCTAAAAGCCCATGATCCCCAGGGCCAAGGAATATACAAAGAGCAGGATCAATGAAGAGTTGTTAAATAAACACCAAGATCAATTTGTCAATAAGTAAATTATACTTAACATTATTCCATTAAAAATAGTCATAGCCGAGTTTTTCCTGGTTTTGTGACCTATTAAAGTGGATTTCAACATTCCACATGCGTAAGATTTGTAGGGTGGTGGGGAATGGGGAATCCTCAATGTTTATTTTGAAATAAATAAAATAAATTCTTGACTTTTAAAACTAAAAATTAAAAAACATAAAAATAGTCATGTCCAGCTCTGAATCACAATTTTAAGCAGCATACTTTGATTTTTCCTCTGCAAGAAGCCTTTTGAACTAATCAGTCATATTCCCTTGGTGCTCTTAAATCTTCACGTAAAATAACAACAACAAAAATTCAACCAAGTACTTTCTGCCACCACCAACTCCCATAAAGAAGTTTTACTTAATGAAGTTTTAGAGGTAAACAACTTCATGTTTACTCTATTCAGGTGTGAACAAACTTTCTCTTACTAAGTGACCAAATAAGAAATGCAATTATTTCTATCCATGTTTGTCTCCTAAGTTCTAAGTTTTGATTCTTTCCAGAATTAAGCAGCTAACTTTGCCAATAATTTAGAAAAAAAATTCCTGATAATTTATTTTCTTCGAAATATCATAATTACATTATAAGAAAATTGTAAGGAAAGCATCCAAACATTGTTCAGGAGAAAAACTGATAATCTGGCACAGTTACCGGTACAACGTAGGAACATAATTTGTTTACACGGAACTTGGGGGAGGGGAAAAGATGTTCAAAGTACATAAGAGATTTTTAGTGATTTTACATTCAAAATCTTTGCAATATTCAAAATTATTCAATGTGTTGATTTCTAGCTTAGTACAGCCTTTAATTGGCTGAGTCCATCATAAACATATAAGACAAAAATAAAGCTCTGACTGTGTCCTTAAGCCAGCTTCTATTCTTGCACTTATTGCTAAAGCAATTCATTTATCATTCCTGAGAAATGGGGTCAGGAACATCATTTCATCTTTCCTGGAGCAAATGAGAAGCAGCCTTTTCAGAAGCCAAGACAGATTGCTGTGTCATGAATTTCATTTTTTTTCCAATTCCCTTGTTGCTACAATTTTAGAAAAAAAAAATATGTCAGAGGTCATTCAGTGATCACGGCAAAACAAGAGCATGTGTCAAGCAAATGAGCCATCTGCCTGTGGTGAGCACCGCTTCCACCCAGCTCAACCTCTGCACTGGAGAAATTGAACCAAATTTGAGTCAAGCGAGAAATAGAGCTCTCAGGTCTCCTTGAGCATTGTTTCTTGGCACACCCTCTAACTATAAATGGATTTGCTCACTTGGATCAGCAAGGTTGCTTTCTTACTGATTTCACAATGTTCCCCCTCCTCAGGCACTGAAGTCGCTTCGGAACAGTGTCCAGAGCTCTGTCTCAGGAGAATAGCTAGCTGCCAATGAAGAGCCGAAGAACTTGTACATATTGGAAGAAAAAAGTAATGAGTATGCTTCCATATTATTAGCTTGTGTCTATGTTTGTTTTTCTGCATGAAACAAATGTCTTGTAGACAAGAGAGAGCTCTGAAAATTCACGATTTGGCAAGGAGGCATCCTATTATTGGGTGATGTCCACTTTAGCGGTACACCCAGCGTTAACCTCACTCCTTGTCTGTGCAAGCTGATTGAACAGATCAGCCCTTAGCTAATAAAGTTTCCAAGTGCTGCTCACTCCGACCTACACAGAGAATATAAATTTTAGGGACACATGGCCCTCTGGGAAAATAATAGCCTAAAAAAAGAAGATATGTCAATATGTGTAATAAAGTCAGAATGTAACATGCACAACAGAATAGTGGACCAGTTTTATACATACTTTATATGAACTTTTCCCTGAATATCTCAGTCTCTTCTTTAGAGCTTGCTGGTATCTTGCAAATACAGAAATGTCATTTCCCGTGAAATGTCCTTTGAAAGTGTTACTAAGGGCTGGAGGGATGGCTTGGCAGTCTAAGCACCTGCCTCACAAGCACAAGGACCTGGCTTGGATCCCCAGTACCGCATGCCATGCTGGCCAGAACATCAGGCATGCTGTACCAGCCACCAAAACCATTCATGGTGAAGCACACCTGAAGTCCCACCACTGGGGAGGCTAAAACAGGAGGATCACTACGAGTATGAGCTGCTTAGTGAGACCCTATGCCAAATTAATTAATTAATTAATTAATATTTTAAAAGTGCTACTTATTGTCCACAACTCTGTAGTAGTATCACCACTAAAGAGGACGTCAACCCTACTGGTGGTATTGTTAACCATGAATATTACTGATAAACACCTCCCATCTTTCTGCAAATGCCCCCCTCTCAGGTTTCACTCTATAATTATGCCTGGTAAGAAAGGAGACTCTTCTTCATGTCACATCCAGGTGATAAGATTCAGTCCCTTCAATATTGATGTGCCCAGGTGTTTCCTGTATTTCTTTCTTTACTTGGTACACACACTTTTAATGACTTCATCCACACTTGTATCACCTTACTACACTGATTAGTTACAATGATGTTCTCTGTATATATCATTATTCTATAACACTGGACTCCTGCTACTAGCTTCTCTCTGCATAGTGGGCTATGGGTCCCGTGTCCCCCCTGCCTGCATCACAGTCCCTGTAATGTGCTCCTGACTCACTAATTTAAGCACCTTTCTCTTGTTCCTCCTCATCGTCACCTTCCAGTCCAGTCATCACCCACATTTCCTCCGTTGCAGAGCACCCTAAATTCCATACCCTAAATATCTAACAATGCATCTGCAGTCCATTATCTTTGCAGCCACTTTCATCTGCTAAATATGCTTTGTCTCTTTCCTGCATGACTGCCATCACCTCCTATTATTCCTTATCTCCACTTTGATCTTAATCAATCCACTCTCTTGCCCCCCTTTCATTGTTGATAGTTTTCTTCTCAAAAGGAAAATCTGATCACAACACTGTATTCATTAAAACATATGATTAAGTCTCCCACAGCCTTTGAGACTTGTGTCCTAGTACCTACTGCCCTAATCGTGTGCTCTAACACTATGAAACTGCTTCCAATCTCAGTATGGAAAACAGTTTCCTAAATTTGTCTTCAAACAAGTTCAGTGCCTTTTCTCCTTGGTTGTGGGCTTGCAGTCAGATCATACTCTTTCTCTGAAGCTCTAAGTGCAGAGAAATCACCTGCTCTTGGACACCCATCTTGCCAAGTAACATCAAAACTTCTCCGGTAATGATTATAGTAATCACAATCCTTGTATTATTCAATAAATTAAGCCAACATAAATGTGTTGAGCATCTGCTGCTCATTAGGGATGACTAGGTGCTAGAGTTGCGAGGATGAACAGAACAGACAGTGTGAGCCCTAAGAAGCCATGGTACAAGTCACACAACCAAATGTTTAACAATCCAATTGCTCTTCCTTACATTGGTTTGCATGTCTGCAGCAACCATCATTTGTTTCTCTTCCTAGATTGAAAGTTTCTTGAAGGCAGAAACTATGATTCATGCAGTTTTATATTCAAACTATGGTATCTTCAAACCATGCCAGGAAGACACCACTTTCCTTATGCTTAATCCAGCCTCCACCGCAATTTCAGGGTCAAAGACACTTCTTGCTCATACTGAACTGAAATATTTCCTTACGTCTTCAAGTTTGTGACTAATTCTATACTTGAAAGTTTGGTTCTAATTCTATGAGTCTGCACTCTCATTAGGATGACAGCTTTCAAATATTTGGAGATAATCCTCACAATCATCACTGTTCTTCTCTTCTCCAGCCATAATATTCTATCAATCATTCCTTACGCCATGAGCTTAGGTTTCTTCTCCCTAGAGTGTGTTACATTTTGGTGGTGGCAAGTATCCTTTAAAGAAAACAAAGTTACTTGAAGAGTCTGTTAAGATTTCTCTGAAAAGTCTTAAGTATTTCATGGTCACTCAGAAACTGGGCTTGGAAGTAAGTATTCCTCCAAAAAGACATTATCAACTTTCTAAGAAGCTCAGTAGACCAGTGGTTTTATGAGAAGTCATCAAGTATTGGAACATACTTTGTATTAAAAAAATAGTGCAGAGGTTTTGTTTGTTTGTTTGTTTGTTTTTGCAGAACTGGGGATTGAACTCAGGCCCTTGTGCTTGCCAAGGAAGCACTTACTCCACTGAGCCATCTCCCTAGTCCTATGTACTAAAAGAATAGATCTCAAATATAGCAATCTTGTTCTTGAAGGTAGTAGCTGTGTGTGACTTTGCCTCAGTTCTTTTATCACTACAAGAGAAGAATATCTGGCACTGATTTGAACGGGAGGATAAAGATGAAGCAGCCTGAGCACACCTGAAGTTCTTTAAACATGAGATTTAGAAGTAGGAAGAATATTGAAGGCCTCACTCTAAAGTGTAGTAAAGATTACCAGTGAAGCAGAAAACATCACAAATGATCAGGGGTGACCAGAAGCCAATCATGACAGAAAATAGATGTACCCCTAAGGTACTAGCTCTAAAATTTACTTTACAGAGACCCAAATATCAGAGCAACAGTGGCAGCTCCTTTTATGGGGTTTGCCAAGATTCAACCCATCGAATTACATGTGGATCCAAGGCCCCCCATGAAAACCACTCCATCACTAAAGAGCAAGTGCATCCATTTCTTGCACAACTTTATACCTTGAATATGCTGCCACCCTTCTTTATCATGAGTACTGCAATACTAACTGATTGTGTTAATTTGAGTTAGCAATGTCCAGCTGACTTGGATCAGCATAGTTCTGGGGCTGGCTGAAGAGATTTACTTTTCCATGCCTGATCTGTGAGCAGCCATTGTAAGCCAGTCTTACAAACTCTTATCGGTTTATATAACTTGCATTAAATCTGTTTCTCTAGTAAGCACTGACTGATATGTGTCTTATGAGTTCATCCTTCCAGAAACAACTGAAATGCAGCTACCTGGGTTCCAGGACTGCTGTAGATTAGAAAGCAGCACATAAAGTAAAACATTCAGAAAGCCAGAATCTGTACCAAAACTGCACTCGAGGCTACTCAGTGTTAATATCCACAAAGCCAAAGTTGCCACCAACTTCAAGGGCAAGAACATGGCCAGAAATAGGAAAAAAAAAAGTCCATAACATGGGAGCAGATGGCATGGAGAAGGAAAGGAGAACAAAAGAGAATCAAGAGTAGCTCTGATGAGTACCATGAAATGTTTTTTAAAAAGAAAAGAAAAAGCCTCCCTCCCTCCCTTCCTTTTTTCATTCTTTCATTCTTTGAACTGGTTGTGGGCTTTGTGGTTGGCCATATGTGTAGACATAGCACCAAGGTACATTCTGTACCCTTCATATATTTACCACCCATCTTCCATAAAGGGTAGTAAATAGTGAACAATAGGAAACACTCTTTATTTTTTTTCTTCTATAGTTCCAAGGAAAGAAACACAACCTCTTTGAGTCCAATGTTATCAAATCACACTGATTGAGAGTGTGATGTTAGTACATATCACACACTAACATCTCAAAAAGTTCCCCAAAACGTACCTGTTCTGGCTCTCTAGCACAATAGAGATTATGTAGTGGATTTTCTGTCATCTTAGACCACAAGAAATTGTCTTCACTACCAAACAGGCAATTATTTATCCACCCTCTGCAACAGTCTTAACCTTTAGCTCACTATTGAACTCTTACCTGTCTTAATTTCCCAATCCCAATTAAATTTTGAGAACAGTATCTGCATTGAGTATAGATGGTCTACAATGCACTCCAAGTGACCAGCAAATTTGGAAACAGAAATAGAAAAGGAAAGACAGAGACAGAGACAGAGAGAGATTTCAATTTGTATGAATTCAACTTAGGAAACCATCAAAAAATTAATTGCACTTGTTTCCCCTAGAATTAGTTATTTTTGTAAAAGAAAAATGTAAAATGTTGATTGCTTTCACAGTTAACTGCAGTACAAAATGGTAAAAGGGATTTTTGCACACATTCTCCAAGAACCACGACTTTAATTTAATTATTGAGAAACTGGTTTTAGAAAACACATCTGTGACACTGTTATTACTGATAGAACAAATATGTGCATGTGTTCTTATGAGTACTTTAACTTTTTATTATTCTATTAGATCATTTTGACTAATTTTTCTAGTGTTACAAATCAATTTTAAAGATCCCACCATTGGATATTTAGCATTCTTTTATTCTGCAACAAAATTATGTGACTAAATCAGGAGCAAACACAAGTTTACAATTGCTGAGGAGAAAAGATGTTTTCTTCTTTAAAGACACGCTCTTAACAAGAAGTCACATCACCAGTGATACAGTAATAATTTTGCCTTGTGCAGATAAAGGATTTAAACAACCTCCTATTGTCACTTCCAGTCCTTTGATTTTAATAAAAGGCTTTCAGAGCCAAGTCTTTCCACCATTTTCCCACAAAATTTATCCTCTCTGAGGTATACACTGTATTTCAAAAATATGAAAGTGAGCATGATTTTAAAAATAGAGGCACCCCTTTCAGGGCATCATGGAACATGTAGGAACATGAAACTGGACTGCAGAAGTTACATCCTGCAGGCTCTGCTTAGCATCCACATTGTGCCTAAATTCATACACTCATTTAATAGTCAAATTTGCTGCTAGAAAAAAGATAAATTTCAACAGGTTTGGACTTCTTGTCCTTGGCAGTGCATGTGAAACTTTTTTTTTTTCTGTTCTGTTCTATTTCACTTCTGTTTCTGTTTTGTTTTACAAAACCCCAACAGGGGGCTGGAGAGATAGCTCAGTGGAATAAGTGTGTGACTGGCAAGCTCACAGTCCTGAGTTCTACCTTTGGTACCACGAAAAGGTTTAAAGTTATTAGGTTGTATCCTTTTATTTAACAATAATTGATTTAAGCAAACACAAAAGCAAATGTACTTGCTTTTGTGTTTGCTTAAATCAATTTGGCTAGAAATATCCTTGACTTTATCTACAGAATCCAAGCACTTACAAATGTAATGTACTAATAATCTCCACACATCCATCCTTGAGGCTGATTCATTTTTGGTTCTTCACATTACTAGGAAAAAAATTAAAGAGAAAATCTAGGAGCAGATAATATTAGAAAGTTAGAGATTGGCTATTAGAGACCCAAAAAAGGAGGAGGAGGTGGAGGAAGAGCAGGAGGAGAAGGAAGAGAAGAAGAAAAAGAAAAAGAAGCAGAAGCAGAAGGGGGAGGAGGAGAAAGAGGAAGAAGAGGAGAGGAAGAAGAAGAAGCTCAAAGATAATATCATACGCTTTTCTGACCAAAAACTCAGAGTAATGTTGGTAGAACAGCGAGCCCTTATTTCTTAAGATAGTTCCCACAGGTCCCCTAGAAATCCATGTATAGGATTCTGGCAAAATTTATTACAATGTTTAACCTTTTTGGCTAGTTTCATTATAGTCAAAAAACTTTGTCTTCCAAACTTCTCCTGCAGTTTAATTGAGCAAGTTCACAACAAAATATTTAAATTGCTACTTCCAACTTATCTGATCTTTTTGCCAAACTGGTAACAAAATGGTGCACAGGTAATTTACTATAAAAACAAAGTCATTTTGTGATAGCAAACACTCTAAAGGGATATATTTCATAAACCTAGATTTTCACTATAAAAATGAAATATTGATAAATAATGAAGAAGCTGCAAACCAGTATATATGGCACAATGCAAAGTTGGCAAAATAAGTCTGTATACATAGGAAAATAGACCATTAGAATATAGGCCAATTCCCTAGTGCTAGTTATCACTGGATAGTCACATTATAAATAATTTGTGTTTTTTATTTTAAGTCACTACTGTTTGTGAAACATTTGAGATAATATACATGACTGAATTCTCCTTCTTATTAAATATAGTAGCTTTTAATACTTCAAACAGGCAAATGGTAATTACAGAGAAACAAAGCTATTTAAAATACTAGTCAGGATAACTGAATTAATGTGGCAGTTGTTTCTCTTAATATGAATTGTCCCTGTAACTCAAAGTTTCATTTCATACTTCAGAGTCCTACTTGAAGCTCATGAGACTTATTCATCAACATTTTTCCATCTTGTTTGGCCAGCATCCTGTGGGTGTGGTAAAGAACAAGGAAACTCAGACCAAATTCCACATCCCTGGATGTGGAATCACATTGACATTTCCTTTCACTACCAGAAAGTATCCCATTGGTCAAATCTTAAGCTATAACTCTACCCCCAAAAAGGAGATGAATCACAAGTGACTTTTAAGAAATACAATAAGATTTTTTTTCTTGCAATGAATGCTGAAAGGAAAATGGTTTACTTGTCCCAACAATTCCAGCAAACTATAGCCCAAAAATATGAGTAGGTTATTGAGCCAAAGGCTTTTTTAAGGCTAGACAAATGCCAGCAGCATTAATAAAGGACCAGAAAGACACCTATTGCAGCATTCTCAGGGTTTACAATGCGATTATTGTTTTATGAGAAAGAAAAACTATCTTGAATACTATGACAATTTCATGTGTCCTAGGTGCTGGAAAAACTAGAAAGTGAGAAGAGAAAGTTATTCAAGGAAGGAAAAGTACAGTGACTAATGTCATGTCAGTGAAGCATTTATGAGAATTTTTAATCTCTTGAGTCAGGATTTTACTCCTGCAGCAACAGGGCTTGGGTAGGAGTTGAGAAGTGTGGAGGCGAGGCATTTCTGTGGTGCTGTCCCTTGGTAGACAGCCTGAAGAATGGCCGGCTTCGCTCATGATGAGGACAATGAGACAAGTTTGATGTTTTCAACGCACCAAAATGTGCCAATATTTCTCCACACCTGTGCAACGTGTTTCCTCTCTTTTGAGTTCATTTAATGCCAACTCACGTTTCACTTAATCAGCTATACGAGAGCAGCTAGACTCAAGATTAGAATGAGGAATGCATTACCCACCATCATACTTAGTGGATAAATATCATCCCCCCATGCCTGCTCCTCCTGCCCAAAGCTGGGGCCAGAGTAGTGAGACAAGGACATGGGCCGGGAGGCTGAGGCAAAAGGAGCACAACCTCAAAACCAGCTGGAGCAACTTAGCAGTTTAGCAAGACCTGCCTCAAAATTTCAAAAAGAGAGCTAGAGAGCTAGCAAGGCACCTAACATAGAAGCTATGGAGTCAACCATCAAAACTTAAAAAAAAAAAAATACAGGGATGAGTTCACCCCAACTCTCCTATTAAAGGATGAGCATTTGAGCTTTTCCCATACTTCTAAAAATCTGACCTGCTCTTCTGACCCAACCATTCTTGGCAGGTTAGTCATAAAGTCAGGATGCTCTGCTGATGCCCAAACAATGGGATTCTTTCCCTCAAACCAAACTATACAAAGCTCTTGATTGGATGGAGAAAAAAAGTTGATTTCTTGCCCATTTGCCCTTCACCTAGATGATTCTAATAAGAAACAAAAGGCAGGCACTACCAGAGTACACACCTTTTATTTTTTAATGTGTAAATGGAGCTGCTGACAATGGTGGAGAAATCCAGAAAGCATCTGGGAAAATCCCTGGAAAGGCATCTCAGCCTGTGCACCAGGTGTGACACACAGGACCAAGCATCATGTTCCATGGCCCAGTACAAACTTGTACCATGGGACCTAGGCCAAGCATGATTCCTCTGGGCTTTCCCAGTTCAAACTTGTAAGGTGCCCCCCCCCACTCTACCCCTGACTGACATAGCCACACTCACGCACACAAATGCGCTCGCATGCCATCTCAGCCCATCCCACGTATAATCTCATCAATCATGAAGGAAGCATTTTATTTTTCATTCTAAAACTACATTATATACTGCAGGCTATTTTGTAACTTCTGGATTATGGCCTCCTACAGGAATATCACACAGTTGGGACATTTCCTGTTGTAAGGGAGCCACAGGGTTAACCCTTTTTAGAAAATTCATGTTGCTATCACATTTCTCCAAAATCAGACTGGGGGCTGAAAACCTTTCAGATGGAGCACCTGGAACCAAGAGTGGAAGGGAGGAGAGAAGTATTTTTTTCAAAAGCAGTCCTAGTTTTCTCACACTAAAACTACACTTGCCCGACCCTACTGGAATAATCATAGTTAAACCATGAAGTAATTAAATGGTTTGTCTGGCAGCAGCAGGTATCTTTTTTGTCCTACATTGTCTGAACAATGCCTTTAACAACCAGAAGATTAAAAGATTTTTATTTCTTCTGAAATCTATCTGTTGATGCCCTCTGATTTTTGGCTGTTGTGCAAGGCCTTGCTCAGTGAACATTTCTGTCACCCAGGCTCTCTTCTGATGACCCTCTCTAACTCCTCCAAGTGTTAGCTGCCGTTGCTCACCACTGAACCCTTCTCTGAGTTTGCTCTCAGCTAGAAGGCATTATCATACTGACTAGCACAGTGCCTCCCTTAGGAGCAAGCTTGTGCTGATTGGTGAGTATGGATAAGTCCCTTGCCTCAACTGGTACAACTCCAAAGGCCCTTGTGGCTCTCAAATAGCCAGAAAGATCCCTCCAGGGTCCTGTTTTAATTATATCACCCTGTGGCTTCCCCTTCTGGCTGCACACTCCCTTAACCTCTCCCAGTATCCTGAATAGGTGGATGGGCCAATTTACCCAGAGTACCTAGGAGCGAATCAGTGGTCCCCTGAAGAACCAACCCCAAGGGAGCTTCCATGTTGCCCTGGGGTATAGCATCGAAACAAATGAGATCATGGGAGCAGACTCCTCGCCACCTGGCCAGCCGAGAAGCCCAGTGACTTGTGAAAGTCTTTACAGTAGTGAAAGAACCCACTGTAATTTTCAGAACCCAAAATTGAAGCATGACACCCTTTGTTCAAAAGAAAAAAATGAAAGGGACAAGAAAAAATGTGAGGCCTGCCCAAAGCTCCAAATTAGAAAGCTGCTGCCTTTCTACTGTGGTCTCTCAACTCTCCTGATGTTTTAATTTGATTTTACTGTTTACTGTCATCAACAGTTGTGATGTCAGCCTCTTCCATTCATCTTCATGCTGTGCCTTATCAGTGTTAAATGCAAACAAAAACAGTATGTAGCTTATATGCAGGGTCACTTTGCTCTCCTTGGATGGTGTAAATCTCTCTAAAATTTTGTGTATTGAAATTGTAGCCCCCTAAATGGTGGTGCAAGGAAATGGAGCCTTTGGGGAATTACTTGGTCATGAGAAGGAAGTCCCATGGGTAGGATTAGTGCCCCCCTCACACCTCCCACTACAGAGAGACACAGAGAGAAGCTGGCGTCATTGTGAACCAGAAGGTGACCCCTTACTGTCTTTGGTTAACTGGTAAATATGGAAGAAATGGAATGAAAAGAAAGGATGTCCTGTCTTTCTTTTTTCTCCTATGATCATGTTCAGCAGCAGTCAGCCACTGCAAGAAGCAGCGTAAGTAAATCAGTATATGATAATGTTCTCCAGCTTTGCACGTTGACTTCTATATTTGAAGCAGTTGAGATTCAAATGGAGACTCTTGCCTTTCAGGGCTGCCAGACTCTTCTTAGCTCCAAACTTGAAGTGCTTATCTTTGACTTTCTTTCCTATACACCTTGAGCTCCTGTGTGTATGGAGAGAATCCTGTGTTCTTGAGGACCACAAAGGCCTTATGCTAATGCATGACAGGGGGTGACAGACTAGCACACCGTACATATTCTGTTGTGCTACTTACATATGTACTCATGCCTACTGGACTTCACATACAAAGCAGAGTTAAAAGATAAAAGTATTCAGAACCTTAAAGTGGGAACAGCTAAACATGGAATCATGTTTAAGCTTTATGGGTTGTAAACCTTTGAGACCAGCCTAGAACGGTGAGCACAGAGAGTGACAGAAAGAAATCCAGTGGCAGATACAACAACCCAAATATTTGAGTGACCCACACAAACGAAAAATAATGAAGACTTTCAAACTGGATGCCCATTTCCAGAGCCATCAATGCACCAGAGAAAGCAAAGAAAGGCTGAAGGTGATTGATCAGCAACATAAGTGAGGCATGAAAGACAGCATTTGGGCATAGAAAGTTCTTTGCTCGCACAGCCATCAGGAAGAAAAAGTTGAGGATCAGCCAGCCTGGTACTCGTGACTCAGTAGTACAACTCCAAAGAAAGCCAAACTCTCAGTATCAGAAGTCTGCCTTGCCAAAGTCAAGGCGATGACTGGAAAACAGTGGAACTCTGAAAAATTGAAATGAGTTAATTCAGGAAACAAAAAGTAAACCCTCAAAATTCCAGATTTCCATGAACCAAGGTCAGGTAACTTAACTTACTAGAGGTCAGGCAGTGGGTACTCTAAGTTGAGTGAGTCATTCAAATATTTGGGTTGTTGTATCTGCCACTGGATTTCTTTCTGTCACTCTCTGTGCTCACTGTTCTGGAGGAAAATGAGCTTTATGTATAGCTGTGTCAGCTTGTGATGTGGAACCAGCCAAAATGGGGTTACTGATGTACTGTAACCCTACTCAAAGTAAGGAGTAATCCTTCCAAATGACAGAGTGTCTGCTGTGCTGACTATAATTGTGTTCAAAAAATTAAATGGGCTAAGGTAAGGGGGGTGAAGGATCTTGGGGTGAAGGGTACAGAGAAGAGGAGGTACTGAATGGTTGAGGAATCAGAAGATAACAGAAGACTAGATTCAAGGAAACCCAGGGAAGAAGTGTGTCTCTAGACCCCAGAATGTGGTCACCTATTTCCTGAGAATTAAGGCCTACCACACTTTATCCTGTCCTCATATTCAAGTAGTTTTTAGTTCCCACTGGTATGCCAGAGGTGGTGGTGAGTTATATCACAAAAGTGACTTATGCTATGCCTCTGTCCTTGAGGACCTCACTATCTAAGTGAGGGAAAGAAACATATAAATGGCCAACTTGAATACAAGTAACACTAAACAAAGCCCAAAGTGCTACAGTGGTGCACAGAAAACAAGGAAGACAAAGAGAAATCCAGGGGAGGTGAAACATTGAACTTAGATATCAATTATAAAGTTTATAGATAAAAAGGAAGAAAAGTATAGCTTTTCTTTCTCATTTGCATTAATCATATTGTAATTTCATCTTTCTATCCAGTAGTTATTTCTACTTTCTCCTTTATAACAAAAGTCAAAATTCAAAGTGGGCTAGTAATTTTAAAACACCTCCCTCAAACTCTTCATATCTAGGAATAATTACATGATCCAGTTCTTGCCATTTGGGGTAAAAGTTACTGTGTTAGGTAATATTCTGGAAAGCTTTTTAAAAATCATTATCATCATCATCACTATTATTATTACCATCAAGAGGAGATTGACTAAGCTAAGACGTGCCTTTTGATTTTCTGTTGTCCTGACCCTGAACTCTGGATATGGTGCCTAGAAGAGGAGCTTAAGCTGATGAGGATCAAAGTCATATATTAAAGATACAGAGGAGCAGAAAAGGAGGGTTTGGGTTCTTTGGTGATATACTTGAAAAGTAACCTCTAAAGGCTGGTGAGATCACTCAGAAGACTAAGCACCTGCTTGGGCAAGCACAGGGACTGGGAGTTGATCCCTGGCACCACATGCCACATTGGCCTTGTCCCTGAGTTGGCCACTGAGATCTGGTGTGGTAGCCCATGCCTGTAATCCAATGCTGAAGAGGCTGAAAACAGGAGGATCACTACGAGTCCTAGCTGCATAGTAAGACCCTGTACCAAATACATAAAACGAAGAAAGTAGACTCAACTTATTTATCTCTGTATTCTCCACTAAGTCAGAAAAATCAGCCCTGCTTTGGTTGTTTAAATTAGTTCAGATGTAGGTTACATGTAGTCAAACTAAATCTTAACCAAGAAACTGTAAGAAGGCAACCCAAGAGATCTACCATACTGATTCTTTGCAGCTTGTTTATCCACCAGCAGCAGCACCATGCAAATGTTCAGCTTTCAGTGGTGTGTGTTTTTGTGCCACTTTTTTTTCTTACAGGAGGAACCCTGAGATTTCAGGTTTAGAAAGCATTTCACAACAGACGCTTAAATACTCTGAAATCATAAGCAGTAATGGAGTAACATGACTTCTCTGTTTTGGGCTCATAGATAGTTTACAGGTATCACAGTTCTTCATAGACATTTTGATTTTTTATATACAAATGTGATAGCATGAATTCTCACACATATTCACACTGTCCCTTCAAGAAATCTCAGCATATTGTTTCCTGTCTGAGTCCAGATTGTCACGTTGGACCTGAATGTATGGTATCAGAAATCAGATCTTTAGAAACCTGTACAATAGAAAATATTCTACTGTAGGGTGTACTTCCTCACTTCTCTTACTATGACCAATGTCAACAGGAACCACAGAGATGAGGAAAGTTAAGAAATTAACGGTATTGCAAGGGGCAAAAAAGACAGAAATGACAATCTGAGGAGCCCAAATTCAGCTCAGTTTGCTAACTGAAAATCCCCACCAAATTCCTTATCTCATTTTAAGCCAGGATTAGGCTTCAGTTTTCCTTTCTGTAAAATGAGGATCATACCATGCCTTATAGACCATGCTGTGATGCTTTGAAGATTAAAAGTGTAATCAACATTAAAGTGCATAAATCTCAAAGGGATCAGACATACATATGCAGACATACACTTACACATGCATACACACACACACACACACACATTGACACAGTAATAATGCTGCTGGCTTTCCTAGGAGACAAAAGTTGAGTGTAGAGTACATTTGGTCTTGTTTCTTTGTGAAATATTAAAAGAAGTTGTATAGAATGGCTGCAAGAAGAGCCTGAGATTTCCTAATGTGGTAGGGATCAGCTGTGAAACATTCCAAGGATTTAAAACAATTTCAAGGAAGCTAGAGTTCTGGAAACAACAGAGGACACAGGGAGAAAAAGGATAGAAGCAAAATCCTTCCACTGCCCAGGAGTCTGGGAAAACATCTTGACTTTGTTTCAGATACACCTGAGACTTCTAGGGCAACAAATTGGAAATCACAGCTCCATCAACAAGCACCAACTTGATATTTTTCAAGCTTGTTTTCTTTTTTCCTTTCTATAACTCAGACAGGTTTTTTTCCCCTACCAGAATGGCTAGACTAGGTAATCCACATAAGCAGCTGCTGCAATGTGATCTTTTTCTAACATTTTAATGTAGAGCTCTGAACTTCTCTGGCTTTGGGGTGTGTTGAGAACATTTAGAGGAAACTTTCTTGATTTAAATGTTCTTACTGTTAGGATTCTGTCTGATCTTCTTGAGCTGGAGGGTCTGCATTGATAAATAGACATTTATGATGCCACACTATGCTGGAAATGAGAAGAGACTGATGTATAAGTGATCTTTAAACACTAATTCTTGTTGAAAAATTTGTCAGTTTCCTTATTTTTAATTTGATCAAGTATAAGAGCATTGTGTCTAGGTTCCAGAACATGTACTCTTCTATTGATTTTTAGTCTGTTGAGGAAATTGCCCGGATGGGTAATCCAACTTGTGCTGTACTAGGTAATTTCTCTAGCTTTGATGTCTGACTGTTGGGGCTCCACCCCCACCTCCACACCCCATTAACTGAATAGACTTGAACAAAGTGGCTCTCCTCCACATCTCAGTGTCATCATGTTAGCAGTTGGGGCATGGCCATGTCTAACTGGTACATAGCTGTTTCCTGCATTAAGAGGAAAAATTAGATAAAAGTGGTTAATATGAAAGATATACTAACCATTCATTAAATGTTCATCTCAGGTCTTTGAATTAAAGGAATCATCAAAGCTGGGCGTGGTGGCGCAGGCCTGTAATCCCAGCACTCGGGAGGCTGAGGCAGGAGGATTGTTGTGAGTTCGAGACCAGCCTGAGCTACAAAGTGAGCTTAAGGCCAGCCTGAGCTGCATAGTGAGACCCTGCCTCAAAAAAGACAAAAAAAAAAAAAAAAAAAAGGAATCATCAACACCATGAGAATTCAACTATATTATATAACATATTACTGATTATTATGGAGACAGAATTTAATTGAGGCTACAGAAACTTTCAGATAATGTGATAAAAATGTTGAAAATCTTGTTGAGTTTGACTTCAGTGAATAGTAGCATTTCCCAAAAAGCAGCGATAGAGTTTTCCTGATTTTAGGGAAGGCAAGATTGGCTACTCTCCTCCCTTTGATGAAAGGTGTGGACACAGTTCTGTACATCCAAGCTATGGGTAGGTACACTTTTTGGTGGAGCTCACTTCAAGTCCCTTCCCTGTCTTCCAACTGTCACCATAATTGTCATTAATGTGTCATATAATATAGCTTATTTCTTGGGGTAGTAATGATTCTTTTGATTCAAGGACCCAAGATTAACATTTAATGAATAGTTAATATATCTTTTGTATTAACCAATTTTATGTGTTTTTTTTCAAGTCTTTTTCTTTTTTTTTATTTTTTAAAGAAGGTACAAAGTAGAATTACAACAAAAAGTTGCAAGTGAATCAGAATTTCACTTAACAAAGTAATATGAATTTCACAGTATTTGTTTATCACATAGTATTGTATACCAACCAGTTATTCATATTACCAGATATATGCATGTAAAATTAGAATAATAAAGAAATGTATAAGAAATAAAAAATAAACAATTTATAAAGGAGGCAAAACAAATTAAAGCATGAACTGCTTCTTTCCATAGATCAGCAGAAATGTAGAGTACAATTGTGCAAACCACCCTGCTTACATACATAAATATATTTCCCCCACTCCCTTTCCTGTCCTTCTCAACTCAGTAACTCTTTCCTGCTGAATAAGTTCATTTTCTTTTACTAGTGTCTATTATATCCTTCAGATTCCATTTTTCTCTTTCAGGTTCTCACACTAAGGAGACAATAAGATATTTGCACATGCAGGGCTGATTTATTTCACTTAAGAGTATGTTCTCTAGTTACATCCATTTACTGACAAAAGACTAAAATTTGTCCTGATTTATAGTTGAATAATAACTCCATTGTGTAAAAATATAGCATCTTCTTTATCCATTCTTCAGTTGATGAATTGTTTCCAGTATTTAGCTGTAACAAATTGTACTGCTTTAAATGTGGGTGTACATTTATCTCTGCAGTATGAGGTTTTCAGTTCTTCTGGAAAAATATCCAGAAGTTTGAATGATCCAACTCTAGCATTCTAAGGAATCTACACACTGATTTCCATAGTGGCTCTATCTGTCTGCACTCCTACCAAAAGTTCAGAAGCATTGCTTTTCCTCCACGACCTCTCTAGCATTTGTTATTGGCTGACTTCTTGATGTTAGCCATTCTTTCTGGGGTGAAATGGAATCTCAGTGTTGTTTTAGTTTTCATTTCTCTAATGACCAATGATGTTGATTTTTTTTCATAGATTTACTTGCCATTTGTATTTCTTCCTCTAAGAATTGTATGTTCATCTCAGATGCCCATTTGTGGATTGGGTCTTTGAATTTGGGGGCTTGATTTTTTTAATTCTTTGTATGTTCTAGAAAGAAGGCCTTTGAGGGACAGTCAGCTATAATTTTTCCAAGTTTGTGGGTTTTTCTTTCTACTCCACTGGAGATTTGCTTTGAAGTACAGAAACTGTTCAAAAAGATGAGATCCCAGTTGTTGATTCTTTGAACTATTTCCCATAGAGTTTGGTTTTTGTTCATTGACTCTGTACCCACCCCTATGTCTTTATGATTTCTACCTACATTGTCCTCTAGAAGATTTAGTATTTCTGTTTTGATATTTAAATCTTTTATCCATTTTGACTGAAGCTTTGTGTGTGGTGATAGGCATAGGTCTAGTTTTAGACTTCAACATGTGTAAAGCCAGTTTTTCCTGCACCATTTATTAAAAAGGATATCTTCTTCCATTGGAACTGTTTGGCCCCTTTATCAAAAATAAGGTACTGAGTATGTTTGCAGTTGTGTTGGAATATTCTAATCTGTTCCAGTGAATCCTCAGGTCTTTCTCTAAGCCAGCACCATGCTGATTTTATCACAGTAGTTTTATAGAACAATTCAAGTCAGGGATTGTGATATCTCCTGCCTTTCCTTTGTTTCCTTTGGATTGTTTTTCATATTCTGGGCCTCCTTTGGTTCCAAATGAAATTGAGAAAGTTTTCTCTAGCTCCATGAGGTATGCTAATGGTATAATCAGGACTGCATTGAATATGTATAGCAATTTTGGGAGTATGGACATTTTCACAATGTTGAATCTTCCTATCTGGAAGCATGTAATATTTATCCATTTCCTCAAATCTTCTTCAATCTCTTTTCTCAGAGTTTCATAGTTTTAACTGTAAAAATCTTTTATGTCCCTTATGAGATTGATTCCTAAGTATTTCATTTTTTGGATGTTATTGTGAAAGGTATAGTTTCCCTAATTTCTCTCTCGGTATGTTCATCTTTGTATACAAAAATTCTACTGATTTTTGGGTATTGACTTCATATCTTGCTATGTTTCTGAATTTGGTGATTAAATCTATACAACTCTGGTGGAGTGTTTGGAATCCTCTCTGTAGAGTATCTCATCATCTGCCAACTATGATAATTTCATTTTTCCAATCCTTATTCCATCTATTTCTTATCTAATTGCTGTGGCTAACATTTCTAGAACTATATTGAATAAGATTGGAGATGGTGGACATCCTTGCCTTGTTTCTGATTTTAAAGTGAAGGCCTTCAGTTTTTTCCCAGTTAGTATGATGTTGGCCATTGGTTTCTCATAGAAGTGTTTTATCAGGCTGGGAGATAGCTCATCTATTCCAATTCTCTGATTCTTTGTAGGGTATCATGAATGAGTGTTGTCAAAATCTTTTTCTGCATCTATTGAGATGACATGTGGTTTTTATGCTTGGTTCTACTGATGTGGTATGTTACATTTGTGGATTTGTGTATGTGAGCCAACCCTGCATTCTGGAATGAATGTGACTTGATCATGGTGTATAAACTTCTTGATGATTTGCTGTATTATGTTTGCTAGTATTTTATTGAGGGGTTTTGCATCGATATTCATTAGAGAGATTGGCCCATAGTTCTCTTTTTCAGCTAGATCTTTCTCTAGTTTTGATATCAGATTAACACTTGCCCCCAGGAATGAGTTTGGAAGAATTGCTTCCCTTTCAATTTCACTGAAGAGTTTTGAGAAATTTGGCATTAAAACTTCTCTAAATTGCTTGTAGAATTCTTCTGTGAATCCATCGAGAACTGGGCTTCTCTTTGTTGGTAAGTTTTTTACTACATTTTCAATTTTATTTTTTGTTATTCTGTTATTCAGATTTTGTGTATCTTCTTGACTCAGCTTTGGCATTTCATATGTATCTAGGAAACTGTCCATTTTCTCTGTGTTTTCCATCCTTTTAGAGTAAAGATTTTTGGAAGTATCTATTGCTTACCTTCTGAATTTCTCTAGGGTCTGTAGTGATTTCACCCTTTTCATTCTTTATTGCATGAATTTAGGGTTTTTCCTTTCCTTTCGTGTTTTTTTTTTTTTTTTTTTGAGTAGGTTGGATAATGGTTTACCAATTTTATTTATTCTTTCAAAGAACCATCTGTTTGATTCATTTGTTCTTTGTATTGTTTTCTTCATCTCCAAGGCATTAATTTCTGATCTAATCTTTATAATTTCCTGCCATCTTTGGGCTTTGGACTTGACTTGCTCTTCTTTTACTAAGATTTTGATATACAGCATAAAATCATTTATTTGGGCTTGTTCTGTTTTCCTAATGTGTGAATTTACTGCTATAAATTTTCCTCTTGAGGAAGGGGTGTAGAAAGAAAAAATCATGATGTGTGTGTATAGACAGTACAGTTGGGATAGATAACGCTATGCTTCTACATAATTCTATGAGAGGCAAGATCTGCACTAATGGTGGTTCGACAGGATATTATGTCGGTTTCTAGTACTGTGGTCATCCACTAGGTAAATGATTATTGAATTTTTGATATAATTCAGGTATAAAAAATAAGATAAGTAAGCAGCTACACTCTTAATTTACTGATAAGAGATATCTGCTAAAATAATATCTGTAAATATAATATCATGTATGCACCTTGTACAATACCAAAACGTTATGAAAACAGTTTGCAATGTATTAATTCATCGAATCTGTATGGTTAAGGTGTCTTGAAACTGTCTGATTGACATTTGTATTT